>MU767062.1:54975-87805 GCA_026770625.1 Nicotiana glauca
CCCCCCCCATCTGGCTTTGTCTTGCTTTGAGCATCGTTGCTTTGCAAAGTCTTTTCTTGCCTACTATTATTGATCTTTAGTCCAGAAGCTGGCGGTCCTTCTTCCCACCCCGAGAGGGCACAACCTTACCTTAAAAGTCTCCCCGATGCATACAATAATAGGGTTAGCACGCGGAAAAAGAAAGTGCTTTTACAAATGAAAAAAGGGAGGGAACAAATCGCACAACATGTATCTTGATGTTTTGCTTCCCATCTACCCCTAGACAAAGCTCCACTTACGTTCATCATAAGTTTAAAGGGTCGCCAACTCCTGAGCCCAATCTGGCAGATCAGGAACCTCGCACGACATCCATGAAATTGCTGCAAAAGAGGAAACGAAGGCGCATCTACGGAACACACCTTCGCCATAATTAAAGAACTAAAAAAGGCACGAGTGTGCCACTTACGTGTATAATTCCATTCCTCAAGGAATGGCATAACTCCACGGGGATAATATCAACAGTCCATACTCGGACGAATTGGCTTATTCACTCACGATCTCCATCTTCTTCATCATCAACAACAAAAGGTGTGGTCAACCGACATTGTAAGGTTAGCAGACCTCGATGGTGAAAATGCCGGAACAACCTAATAAGATGACTGAGCATGAATTCAAGCCCTGCATTCTCTGCAAAGAACCTCATCATCAACACTATCCATAAAAAATAAGTTAGGCTCCAGGAAGCCATTGACATCATTGCAAGTCCTAAGATGGTACCCGATCTCTAGGACCCCCATCAAAAGGAAGTTAGGCTTCAAGAAGCCATTGGCATCATTGCAAGTCCCGAGATAGCACCCGATCTCGAGACCTCCATTAAAAAGAATTTAGGCTCCAGGCAGCCATTGGCATCATTGCACGTCCTGAGATGGTACTCGATCTCAAGGACCTCCAACAAGAAGAAGATATGCGCTAAAACTCTGCTCATACGGGCTTAGACTCGAGGTACTATCTAAGCTCGGGTAAGCCCTCATCTGGAATCTATCTACAAGGCCTTAAGGCAATCTCCACTAAGTTCACAGCAAGTTTCCAGGTAGCCCGAGCTTGAGCAAACCCCCACTCAGGGACTGCATCCGAAGGCCCAAAGGCTACATTTATCCTCATGCATTCAAGTAGATCCTAATATCAAGGGCTATCGTGGGGCCTAAAAGGCTAAATCTTGTATTGGAAGTTCAAAACCCTACTCTCATTCAACTCAAAGTCGGGGATCCCGATAACCCGAGTTTATCAAACTGATCCGAGCCCGATCCAAGGGACGACAAAGGACTCTATGGGGAATCGTTTTAATCACTCCAAAGCCAAAAGAGGTACTCAGACTCGGGGTTAATACACACCCAACTCGGTGAGGTCGTGCATTCAAATTCTCCACAAAAGCGGATAAAAAGAAATATTGCATAAATCAGAAATAGATTAAACAGACATCTTTATATTTATAAGCACACGATTACAAAAGCCCACATGGATTCTTTACATACGATTTCAAGGGCCCACGAGGGGTCCTTACACAAAAACAAAGAAGAAAAAGGGTACATATAAAATAAAATCCTAGAGTCTAATCTATTCTCAGGGGTACATCCTCGGCGGCGATATTATAGTTTTGAGGAATAAAGAGTCGATAGTGCATTGAATAATTCTGGAGAAATGTATCGACGAGACGCCTCAGTTGTCATAAGGGATTATTTCATAAGCATGACATAACTAGTATAACATCATCACGGGAAGTTCGAAGAGATAGATATCAAGGTCGTTTCTTATCGTCCTACTCTAAGAAACGCGGGGACTATCTATATACGGAAAAATCGGAGGGTCCAATTTTCTGTTGTTACGATACCTCGTAAGTATTTCTCGAAGGCTCGAGAACACAATCGAGTTTCATCCCTCAAGAGCCATCGACCCTCAACCTCAGAGCAGTACGAACTGACTGCTACAGAAATAAAGTGGGAAGTTCTCTAGGTATAAGACTAGGGCTGACAAAGTCTATAGGGCTAGCTTTGACCCGTATCAGGGCATTAAGTGGCTATACCTTCCCCATATCTTTCTAATTAATGAAATTTTATACTATGTTGGGATTATTCCTCCTATATAAAGGGAATTCTTGTCATTTTTTAAATATCGGTTGCTCAATACTAAAATACACAAGAATATTCTCTCTTCTCTCTAACACATTCTTTTGAGTTCATTACTTAATTTATTGCTTATATTTATTATGTTTTATTTATTGTTCTTTGCTTATTGCCTATCATTGATCATAAAGGAGCCATCATCATAGCTCTCATAACTATTATCTACCCTTGACTACCACGAATCGACCATCCAGCTCGACCCCGAGGTCTTGTAATCAACAACTTGAGACCCTCAATCTCCAGCCATTTGGTTTGACTGTCACATCATTTTAAGATATACACTTGCCTTCTAATCTTTTTCTTACCATCTATTGCCCAAAGCATAAAAATAGATCACATATTTTTAGAACCCATAATCAAATTTAATTGTTATTACCATTTTTATGGTAAACAACTACTATTTCATTTTTGATCTTTGTAGTTTTTCCTGAAGAAAAGAATCGTGCCAAATATTTTCTTGCCAAATCATTCCATGACGTAATAAAATTAGTCGATCCTGCCTTCAACCACCACATTGCTTCTCCCCAATAGAGAAAACGAGAACAGTGTGAGCCTCACATAGTCTGGAGTGACTCCATTAGTGATATAAGTATCACTAATCTCCAAGAAGTTACAAAATATGTTGTTGTGTATTCTCGTAGGGAAGACCCATAAACTTGCCATTTGCATATAGCAACTGGATCATGCTCTATTTTAGCTCAAAATGCCCAATAATCATGGGCTTCAAAATGCTGGAGGTGACATTAGCAATTCTGGGCATCGCCAGCTCCTAAACATCCATATATTGCTCTTCTTCCATATTCCCAGGTAATGAAAAGTTCCTAAAGATGATTTGTATCCCTTTCTTCTCTCAACTCCCATGAAATATTCTCTCAGGTTCGGGGTCAAAGCCTTGAAGTCTATCTTGGCTCATAACCGTTTGCATTCGATCAAAGTTCTTGAGAGCAGATCAACCAACAAGAAACGTTAGACTTGACAAAATAAACGACTAAAGTAAAAGGTAGTAAAGTAGTCAAAATTCAAGTTTTGGCCAACGACACCAAAATTTATTGCTCCCAAATGCACGTGCAAGTATACGTGGTCGATAAGTAATATAGGATTGTAAGTCCAAATACCCACATGGACTTGTGATTAACTATTTACTAAGTTAAACTAAGATAATTGATCTATTCAAGCAATTCCTAAAGTGTGATTATTTAATTAGGACTAATTTAGAGTAGTAAACTAAGAGATTAAAGGAAACATGTTGTCAAAATTAGACACGAATTCGATGGGAGCCGATATTCTAGAGCTATTGGTTAGCAAACAATCTCGGCGAGTCTTCCACTCTAATTGTCCAATTAATTTATCTGGTTTGTTGATTGACAAGATTAATGTTACTTGTAATTTTCTTCCAAAGTACTACTTACCTATTCAAGCTAAACTAACGCCTATAATCCTACGGAATTAGGATTAACAAGAATGCATTAATAACTCCTGCATAATAACCAAGAAAGACAATTAGGCATATCCTTATCCTAACCGCAAATCCACTCCGGATACTCAAGTTCAAGATCTCTCTCTACTAAATTTTGTATGCAATCTAGAATTCCTTTCTAAATTCTTTGATAGTATTCAATCGGTGATCAAGAACTAAAATAATTAAGAGCAAGATTGAATAAATAAACCAATATTATAAGATAATAAGAATAATTTATGCTTGAAGTTACAATGTTCATGTAGAACCCACAACTTTAGAACTAATAAACTATGGAATTAAAGGAATGGAAGAGAAGAAAAACTAGTTAGAATCATCCTCCCAAGTGTGGTTTGGATTTTCCCCTTCAAAGTGGCATGTTCTCTTCCCAAAAATATATTAGATATCCTCCAAATTAGGTTTAGACTTCTTTTTATATGAGTTGGGGATGTCTACGGTCGGAATAACCTTGTCCCAGATGAAATAGGAGTGAAACCTGCCACCCAGCGCCTAGACTAGCGTGGGCACCCCCACGTAGAAGTTGCACTCCAGGTAGAGCCCTACGTTACCCTGGATGCTACACTATTAGATTTTTGTCTTTTTTTCTCTTTTTGCTTTGATTCATGCACTTTCGTTCTTCATTGCCTCCAGATGACTCCTAAGAGTAAAAATACCACGAATTAGGATCGTTACATTGCACATTCAAAAATCTGCGAAGCATGAGTAAAATACGAAGCAATATGCATATAAATATACACACTTTAAGCCAAATATCAGTAATTAGATATTGTATTATGCTTTCGAATAATTTATTCCTAGTTGAGCTGAAACACGTGTTTCCAAGTTTCTCGAGTATCCTATGTAACAAACATTCATCTTGATGGCATACATACACTCCCTCCGTTCACTTTTAATTGTCAAATATTCTAAAATAAGTTTTTATTTTTACTTGTCGCTTTTCGCATATCAAGAGAAGAATAATTTATTTTTCTTATTTTGTCCTCAAAATATACTCATTGCAAATCAATTCCAAATCTACTAAGACTATATACCATGTGAATCATGGCAATTATGCACTTTATTTAATTTCTTTGGGGATGTGCAAAGTTAATAGTTCATAAGCAAAAGTGAACGGAGGGAGTAATTAGTTAGAAGTTTTAGCTATTAAAGCTCTGTTTGTCTTTTTGAAATGTTGTTAGTTTAGTTGAGACATTTCCGAGTATCAAGTAACCTATGCATTTAGGACTTTATGAACATTTGGATTGAAATGACTAGTTATAATTCCCGATGTCATATTTAAAATAGTTGATGAAAAAGAACTTTACGTTAGAAATTCATTTTCGTTTTCACCAAGAAACCAAAAGATTGATAATTGTCTTAATGAGTTTAACTTTTGTATTTGTAAAAAGAAAGTTACACTATCATCTTACTTATGAATAACTGCTCATAGTAAGTCAAACTAGCTCTAGTTTTCTGAAAAATGGAACCTACGTACTGTAACAAATTAAATTATACCAATTGTAGCCACCTTATGTGTGTGTGTAAAAAGCTCTCCATAAAAAAAAAAATCTAAAAACTCGAATACTCTGCCACAAACAGTCACCTAGAGCCAGTAACGGCTAGTTCCAACTAGCTCCGATGACCACCATGGACAACACCAAAGGCCCCTAAAGTTCCTCCCAGATCCTCAAATCCCCTGACTCACCAGATCTAATACCTAACAACCAAATCCTAAGCATCCAAAATTTTCCAGCACTATAAAGGAAATCCATGGAAGTTGATGATAACTCAAATCAAAACCAAACGGACTCTTATGCAGATACACTAGGGTTCAAGGTTGGGAATAGCGAAAAATTGAAAGTGAGACTACCCCCAAAAAGCAAGAACTGGTAGATGGAAAAACTGTGGTAGTATTCACCAATGAAAGCACGAACTGTTAGCAGAGACATGCCGATGGACCATTGTCGGTATGTTCCTAATAAATAGACCTTCAATTGGTAGAATTCAAGCTAAATTTGCTAGAACTATTAATACAAAAGGAGAGGTAAAACTTGGAGCTAAGGACATATACCATGTTTTCATAAATGTTGAAAATAAAGACGGTTTTAACAATATATACTCTAGAGAATCATTCCCCTACCTGGAGGGATCAATATGAAAATTATCAAATGGATCAGAAATTTTAAGCCTGGGTCTGAATCGTCTCCAGCTTCAATTTGGATTAACCTTCCAAATTTACCATGGCACTACTATGAATGGGATGTTCTGTGTCAGATTGTTAGCCCGACAGTTATACCTCTATGATAGACAAGGCCACAACCACGAAATCTAGGCCCATAACTGCCACGCTAAGCATTCAAATTGATCTAACAAAACTTTTACTTAATATGGTAAGAGTGGAGGTAAGGAATCAGTTTGGCAAATTGGAAACATTTGACCAAAAAATTGAGTATGAAACTATGCCCACCTATTGTTCACACTGTAGAGATCAAGGCCACTCTTTAGAAAAATGTGGGGTTGTACAACATGGAAAACTACAAGAAGTAGGGTCAACTGTGATGGCTGAGAAAGATGATAATGTGACACATATCAATCAGCAAAATAATGAAAAGCATACTATTGGCAACAACCAAAAACAAAGAAGGAGTATAGAATAGATGGATCCTAAAATTACTTTACCTCAGGAAGGAAGAATAAACCAAAACAGTCAAAATGAAAAAATGTGAAACGAAAAAGAAGAAAAGGGATGAACAATAATGAGACATCGATGGATCAACAACAAAATAAGAGCAACAACAATGAGAAATTAGCATTTCAAAGAACAAACAAGGGAAACAACATAACAGAGGTCAACAATTCCTTTAACCTCCTACAAAAAGGAATAGAGAAGGGTCTAATGGATACCACAATCTGCAAGAATGTAGATATGGAAGAACAAAACTCTACACAAGATCGCCAGGATAGACAGCAACAAGAAAGAACTACAAGGTGGGGCAAATATCAGAAAGAAAAAGAAAAAGAAGAAAACAAAAAAACAAACAGGGCTCAACCTAAGAAGTTCTAAAATAAGGAATGCCACCAACAACAACAAAATCGATGCTGAACTACTAGGAGAGATGATCAGTTTAGTCATCAAAGACCCAAAGAAATGCAAGGTTATGCACAACAATAGAAAGAAATCTACAAAGACAATTAGCATTCCAGAGGCCATTACACTACAAGAAAAAAAAGAGACATCATTGGAACAGTCAAGAGAAAAGGCGCTGAAGAGAATGGCACATGGACCCCTATTAACATCCTCAAGATAGGGTAGGAATGACTGGATCTAATAGATTGGAAGATATAGATGTTGGGGAGCAAAACAAGAACAAAGAACAAGAAAATAGATACAGCATTAGTCACAAACCACTTGATCGAGATCCTTTAATAGAGTAAGAAAGATATGAATATGAAGAAGTCTTTCATGACATATATGTTATAGAGACAAACTCGACAATAATCAGTAATGAAGAAGAAAGAAAAACACAATCTGATGATGAACTCACTAGAAGCAATATCAGCTCAGTCAACCAGGAATTGGAGTATCTGGAGAGTACATCAGTCCAACAAAATATCTTTTTTTATGATAATCTATCACCCAGAAACTATAAAAACCAGGGTGTAAATTTCATACAAGAATGCCAGATCATAGAAGAAATCAAGGAACAACAAAAGGAACCTACCTCTTGAAGTTTCAAATGATAGACACACTATTATTGAATATAAGGGGAATATGATTTGCAAGTTCTCTGGAGAGACTCCAAACCATCAAACAACAATTTCAAATCCCCTTGATCTGCTTACAGGGACCTATTGTAGATAGTGGTAAAATGTATAGAAAAAGTAGATATGAACCATGGTTTTTTCAACTGCTCAAACAAAATATGAATATTCTGGACTGCTGAAGTGGATGTTACTATAATTCAAGCTAAGGATCAACATGACCTAATTAGTGCAAAACATCTCAACCACCTTGCTATCTTCCTAACAATTGTCTATGCTATATGCAATGAGGAAAGCAGAAGAGAGTTATGGCAGGACCTGAAAAATACATCCAAAAACAATCAAGGAGCTTGGGTGGTCATTGGAGACTCCAATGTTATCACTTCCAGTGAAGAAAGAAAAGGTGGTAGAAGCTATAAAATGGAGGAAAGTCTAGACATCATAGAGTGCCTTAATGAGTATGGTCTTCAAGATGAAGGTTTGACAAGGTCAATAAATATGCGGTGTGATAATATAGATCCTCCCACTACTATTTAGAAGAGACTGGATAGACTTGTTTACAATAGTGCATGGTTTGATACTATATCTAGTACTTCAGTTACTCATCTTTCAAGAGCCTGCTTCGACCATGCCCACTGCTTATCAAAACGAGTAATGAGGTTACTAACTATATCAAATACTTCAAATTCAGAAATTTCTGGACTGAACAACAAGACTGCCTTAAGACAGTGAAGGATGCCGGGAAGAAGAAGTTTATGGGAACCCTCTATATACACTCCATTAGAAAATCAAACATGTGTGTAAAAGCCTTACTGTGTGGTCCAGACAAATATTTGGAGATATGAGGTTCCCAAAAGATTGGAAGCATAAATGAGAATTTCGAAGGATAACTATGTGAGTGATAATTCCCCTGAAAATGGAAGTGCTCTCTCAAAATGTAGAGATGAATTTACAAGATACTTCAAGATTCAAGAAAGTGTTTTGAGGCAAAAAGCTAGAGACAAGTGGTTTAAAGAAGGTGGTTCCAACACTGCCTATTTTCATAGTTTTATAAAGGAAAAGAGAAGAAGATTGTCCATTACTAAGATAATGGATGACCAGAACCAATGGCTGGAAGGAAATAGTATTATTTTAGAAGAAGCCGTGAGGCACTTTCAACGGATGTTCACTCAGGAATCTTACACCACTAATTTTAATGCTCTTAATTGTATTGAGAGCCGTATCACTGATGATGATAATAACATGCTTAAAGTCATCCCTACTATGCTAGAAATTAAATAAGCTGTGTTTAATATGAACAAGGACAGTTCCCCTAGGCCTGATGTCCTAAGTGGCTATTTTTATCAATCTGTCTGGGATATTATATGCAATGATCTTCATAAGTCATTGGAAGCTTTCTTTCAAGGTGCTAAACTCCCTAAGTTTTTCACACATACTTGCTTGGTAATGATTTCCAAGATTGATCACCCTAAAAAATTCTCAGATCTCAGACCTATAAGCCTTTGCAAAACTCTAGTAAACTCATCTAAAAAATCCTCAATAGCAGAATCTCAAGCATCCTTCCTAAGCTTATATCTAGAAATAAATCAGGTTTTATTAAAGGGAGAGCTATTACTAAAAATATTCTATAGGCCCAGAAAATTATCAATGATATTAAGAAGCCTTCTAGAGGTGAAAATGTAGTTATTAAGCTTGATATGGCTATAGCCTATGACAGGATCTCTTGGGAATTCTTATGCATGGCTTATAAAAGATTTGGCTTCTGTGAGTGGTGGATACATCTTATCGACAACTACATATCCAACAATTGGTACTCCACATTATAAATGAAGGAAGGCATGGCTTCTTTAAATCTAACAAGGGTGTGAGACAAGGTGATCCGATCTCTCCAACAATTGGTACTTCATCAGTGATGGGCTCCTCTCCAAGATTACAAAGGCTTTTACATAAGTATCATTGACCCGAAAATAAATTACCTTTTTTTGCTGATGATACTATCCTCTTTTGTAACAGTAGTAAAAAGCCTCTTGAAATGATCTTAAAAACTCTTGAAACCTATGAGAAAATCTCGGGCCATCTCATAAATAAAGATAAAAGTTGCTTTATTGTAGCTGAAAATACTAATGTTGCTATAGACTAAGGACCATCACATGTATGAATCATCAACACTTTCTCATTAAATACCTTGGGTGCCCTCTTATTACTAGAAGGAAGAAATGCCACTACTCTGATATAGTCAACAAGATTATCAATAATATTAGAGGTTCGCAAACAAATTCCTTTCTAGGGGAGGAAGAGCCATTTTGATAAGCCATGTGTTACTGGCCTTACTAGTGCATCTTCTTGCTACTACAATCCCCCCAAAGGTACCATTGATATCACTGAAAATTATATTGCAAGGTTCATTTGGTCAGGGAATGATACATGTGGTAAGTACCATTGGACCTCTTGGAACAAATTGTGCTACCCTTATAATGAAGGAAGTACCGACTTCAGGTGTTTAGGTGACATTTTCCATGCTTTCCAAAGCAAACAATGGTGGACACTAAGAACTATAAACTCTTCTGGAAAGAATTCATGCAAGAAAATTTTTTCTACAACAATCATCCTTCTAATGCTCAATGGACTTCTGGGCAATTTCAGAGTTGGAAAACTCAGTGCAGCATTAAAGAGGATGTGGATAACAACATCAAATGGAGCATTGGTGTAGGAGAGGTGTCCTTTTGGTATGACAATTGGTCAAACTGAGGTCCTCTCTACCTTCTCCTTCATGACACGAACACTCAAAACTAAATAAGAGTTAATGAGGTCCTCATTAATGGGAATTGGGTTTGGACAGACTTGAAGTGCAGCCAGATGAAGAAACTGAGAGGATGATCAAGGATTTGAACATCAAGCTACATAGAAATAGGTTGGACAAAGTCATATGGAGGCCAAGCAATACATGGCAATTTACTGTGATCACTACCTGAAAAATTTTAGACCGAGGAAGGAAGTGAATAGATTTAATAGTGGGGTTTTGCATAAAGAAAATCCATTCAAGATCTCCTTCCTCACATGGACAACTATCCAAGATAAAATGTCTACAGAGGATAGAATTACTAATTTGGGATTGAAATTGATCATATATGCCAATATTGCAACAACAATAATCAAAATGCCACAAATGAGAATGTTGATCCTCTTTTCTGTTCGGGAGAACATGCAAAGAAGATTAGGAGATTCTTTGCCGGACCTCTGGGCATAGATTATAACAATATGAACCTCAAAATGCTCCTTCTCAAATGGTGGAATTTCAAGGCTCGCAACCGTATTGCAAAACTCATTACTAAAATACTTCGCTTTTATCATTCATTGGGTGTTCTTGAAGTCAAGATGTGGAAAAAAGTTGAGAACATAAGGCCATCCTTTTACAAAACCAAAACTAACATTTTATTTACCTTGTGCTGATACTAAAAGACTAACCAGATTTGGTAGAGCAAGAATAAGAGAAAATTGTAAATAATATGTGTGGCATGTGAAGCAGTGATTGAACAGAGAATATCAACAATTATCAAATGGAACAAACCTCCACTCCAAGCTGTTATACTTAATAATGATAGTAGTTGTATTAAGAAATGTGTGGTGGAGGAGGCTGGGTCAAGAATAATTAGGGAAGAGTTATTTTTGCCTACTCTATTCCTCCAGGACTAGGGACTAGTAATTTTGCAGAAGTAGCATCAATGCTCTTTGGAATCAAATGGTGTGCTACAAATGGCTATAGTCTAACCTTGGGAGGAACTGACTCAATGCTCATTACAAGATGCATTAGAAGGGAATGGAAAGTCCCCTGGAAGATTGAAAGCATCATAACAGAGATATAAGATATAGTTGAAGAGCATGGATTTGTTATCAACCATTGTTTCAGGGAAGCAAACAAGCCTACAGATAAATTAGCACGTCTCCGACATAGTAGCGATATAATCCATGTCTTCAACGCTATTGTTGATCTCCCTAATCAAGTCAAAGGACTTGCCAACATGGATATATGATATCTACATGTTTAACCAAAAATTGAAATTTCGATCAAAGCTTATTTTAGAAGAACTTGGGTTACTGATAATCAAATAGAAATATGAATAATTGATGTAAATAATATCTGAATAGAAAGCAAAGTAAATTAGTATATTCCAGTAGTATTTCGTGTTCTTAAAAATGTTCATTCCTCACCTTTTATAGCTATTTCCCAAGGATATATTTTTCTCCTTTCATAATGGAGCCATTATTGACAATTACTCGCGTTTAATGTAACGTTATAATTGGAAATCATAACTAATTTAATACAGATTCTATAACATTTTCCGTAATTAATGCCTATTATATGTATCTATATCCGTTTTCCTATTCAGGTTCATTCTTCTTGATGCCTCTTCAGAATATCAAGAGGTTCGAGTATCTTATCCCTTCTAGCTTTCCTGCACTTCTGCCCGTGCCTACTAAAGCTCGTGCCTCTTCAACTATTCTTTGTCAACTATTGTTCCTTTACCAGTCCACATGTAATGACATGTCACCACATTATTAATTCAACATATTAATTTAATTTTTCTATTACAGATAGTCCCCCCACTTGCCAGTTATTGATCAATAGAATATTTGGGAAGTGGATGTCATTAAAGCGAGAATTTTTGCCGCCATTAAGCCTTCTATGGAATTGATGCTTTATGTGTCACTTCCATTTAATACTCGTGATACGTGGCTTCTTCTGATTTATTCTGCAACTTTTCAGCATCTTTTAGGGCTTTTTTGTGGCTTCACCAATTACGAAGCGACAATTTCCATCATGACATTTCCATCATTACACCTTTTCTTTGACGGTTGCTTCTGAGTATAAATATATTTTTTGTCTTTGTCTTTCTCATAAAAAGTTTTATATCTTAGAATATTCATTCTTGTCTTCTTCTTCCTCATACTGGCATGTCATCTTCAAACCCTAACCCTCAAAAAGTCCCCATTATTGATAATCTTCCTCTTGCTCCCGTTAGAAGTAGAAGAGGAGGAAGATTACGTAGTTTAGGATCTTCATTTGTAAGGGGTTCTTTTACACCTTCAATGAGTTCTACTCCCCTTCTAAAACTAGGGGTTCTCTTTCCCATAAATCTTCATCTAGAAGTAAAGATTATATTGAACCTATTCGTGAGCCTTTAGTAGATAAAATTGTCCCCGCTGAACTATGATAGAGAATCGATCAGAAACCAAGTTTCTTCTATGTTTTCCTTAGATCATCCTGATATTTACCCATATCAAATAACTGATGGTCTAATCTCTATTGTTTAAAGGGATTGTCATTGGAAACCTGATTTCCCCATTACAATTCCCAATGCGAACCAAAGAATCACATCTGACTTGATCGGGTTTTCTTTTGTGTATACGCATCCCTTCACACTGAATTTTAAACCGCCCATTGATCCTATTATCATTGAATTTTGTCACTTTTTTGACGTTTGTCTAGGACAGATTGGCCCCATTGTATGGAGCGTTGTTTCCTGCTTAATACATTTAACAAGGTTGACCAACGCGCCTTTTACTTTTTTCCATTTGATTCATCTCTACTCCCCGAAGCTTTTCCGCCATGGAATTTTTACTTTAGTATCGAGAAGTAAAAGATTGTTAGTTAGCCCAGAGGATGATAAGGATCATGGCTAGAATGCCAGGTTTGTTACTGCACCTACTGTTGTTTTGGTGGGCGAAGAGAATGTTCCATTTCCTGAAAAATGGAATTTTGAACGTGAGTTTTTCTTATAACCTTTTTTACCTTTTCCCTCTACTTTTTAACTTTTTCTCTTTTTCAGCAACCATAGAAACTGTTGATGAGATTCCTAATTTCAGTGGTTGGGTAGGAAAGTTATTGAGTATTGCTCTGATGGAATGTAGATCTTGGAAAACCTTTCGCATAGGTTTGGTTGGACGGTGAAAATTCATGCTAAATCCTTTTCTTATATCTTCTTAATACTTTCATTCACCTTTCCTATAGAATTTGTTTTGAACCTTCTTTTTATCAGGATTTCCCATTTGAGGTGCAAGTCTTGATGTTGTTGTAGCTTCTAGAGTTTCTTTGAAAAGAGCTCAAGAGATAATCTTGGGTTCTTCATCGAAATAGAAGGCTGCAATAGTCCAAGATTCTGAAGAAGTTGAGGAACAGGATGGAGGTTCCTTGATGAAAAGACCGCGAGCTAGAAGACGCGTCTTTTCAGATGATAAAGCGTTTCCTCCCCGTTCTATTCCCATAACTGAGATTATTGAAGCTACCTTAGTGAGCTCTGATGATAATACTCCTGTGGCAACTCGTAACCCTGTTGATCAGCTTTTTTTCATGGGTTTGATAATGACAATTTGGATTTAGTTTCTGATAAAGTACCACTTGCTTTTTTTACCATACCTATTCCTATGACAAGTTTTTTTCTAGTTGTGACTACTACCATTACTGCTCCGCCCCCAAGCTGTAATGACTTCTTCCACGATTCCCCCTATTACTATTTCTTATATTGAGGTTGGTTCCACAATTAGAAGTGGAATGATGAAGAAGATTACCATCGAGGTCCCTGCTGATGGTAACCTTTTGAAAAAGTCAGGTCGGGCTAATATATGGTTGAAACTTCTGATCGGTCTAGTTGAAAAATCCATGCTCGAGAGTCACAACTCTTTGACTTGGATGAATGATATAGTATAGTCATCATTAAAGGTATTTACTACTTTTTACACTTTGTTCCATCCTTCTTTTATTAAGGCTCTTACCTTTTTCTTCTTTTTTAGAATAATCTTATTGGTATAGAGATGATGAAAAGGGTTTCTCATATGGAGAAATTAATGCATGATTATCTAATTAAAGCAGACAACTGAAAGAAACAATATGAAAGCTGTCAAATTGATATGGAAGTGTTAGAAGAAAGCAAGTGCACCTTAGAGCAGCAATTGAAGGTTTTGACTTCAGAGTTAGCAGTTGAGAAGGCTTCCTCAAATCAAGCTGATAAGGACAAAAATCTCCTCAAGACATCGTTTTCTGAGCAACTCTCCAAACTAGTGAAGAGATTAGGTAGTTGAAGGCTTTGCTAAGTGAGATAGAGGTTTACACCGGTGAACTTGTGCAAACACTTACTCAGACCCAAGAAGATCTCCGTGGGTCTTCTGATATGGTCAGTTTTTCAGAAAGTTCACTTGCTCCTCTGTAAGCTTCTTATGATTCTGCCTTGGCTGAGAATGAAAAGCTCAAAAATGAGATTGATCAATGGGAGAGAGATTATAAGATTCTTGAGGAGAAAACTGCTATTGAAGTAACTTGGGCAATTTTAAACACACGCCATGATACCCTTGTGGAGGCTAGCCAAGAGGGTTTCAACTTGGATGCTGAGTTAGCCAAGATAAAGGACACTATTGGAAAAACTCAGCAAGGCCATGATTTTCATTCTCCTATGGCTGATACTCTCGAGCATGTTGAAGATGATATGGGTACGGTGAATGCCCCAACTCTTTCAAGCCAACTCGAACATTCTGCTGCCATTGATATTGCTTTAGATCCTTCTTCAACCCCTCAGTGAAATTTTATGAAATGTGACTTCTCTCTCTTTTCTTTCTTGATGGAATATGGTTTTAACCCACGTTCCTATTTGGGTGTTTAGGTTTTCGAAAAGGGAAATTCCCTAGACCTTTTTGGGGCATTTTGTAAAAATGACAAATAGTTTACGACTAGGTTCATACTTAGTCAAAACTTTAATATTAAGAAGTTTTTGTTTAACTTAATTGTCTTGAGCTTCTGTTTTGCTCGTTCTTGCCTTTATAAGCTCCCGCTTCTACCTATTTAGTAAAATAATCAGTGAGTACCAATAAAAACCTTACCTTGCCCTTGGCTTGCAGTAATGGACCCACGATATTCATCCCCCACTTTATAAAAGGCCATGGTTTAATGACGAGATGTAATAATTCAGTAGGTCTATGCATATTGTTACCGTATCTTTGGCACTTGTCACATTTAGCTAAGAAATTTTCCGCGTCTTCTTCCATTTTGGGCCAATAATAACCGGCTCAAACCATGGTTTTTACTAAAGATCTTCCTCTTGTGTGATTTTCACAATGTCCCTCGTGTATTTCTCTCATCACATATTCTGTTGGAGAAGGTCCGAGGCATCTTGTTAGAGGACCACCGAACATTTTACGATAAAGATTTCCTTGACTTGAACAATATTGAGCAGCTTTTTTATGAACCGCTTGAGCTTTTTTCTTATCTTCAGGTAATATTCCATATTGCAAAAAAGTGACAATCTCGTTCCTCTAATCCCAAGTTTAATTATTGAGTTTTACCTTGTTTTTGTCTTGATCAAGTACGGAATGAAATAAATGAATTACAGAACCATTTTCATTATTTGTACAACACATACAAGATTAGTCAGGGCGTCTGCCTTATCATTCTCTTTTCTTGGTATTTGCACGACCTTCAAGGTTTGGAATTGCCTAACCAGGTCATGTGCCTTTTCCAGGTATTCCTGCGTTCTTTTCTCTCTGTCTATGTAAGTCCCCAATATTTGGTTAACTATGAGCTGTGAATCGCTTTTGATTATTACCTGTTCTATGCCAAGTTTGCATGCTAGTTCTAAACCTACAATCACAGCTTCATATTCTGCCTCATTGTTAGTAATATGGTGACATTTTATAGCTTGTCATATGGTTTGTCCTGTAGGTGGTACCAAAATAATACCTAGACCTGCCCATTTTACATTTGAAGAACCATAAGTAAATAAAGACCAATTTCCTAGATTAGACCGATTGAATACCTGTAGTTCTTTTTCTGCTTCTAGTTGCATCCCTTGGCTAAAATCTTCCACAAAATCTGCTAACACCTGTGACTTTATTAAAGTTCTAGGTTGATACGTAATGTCATATTCACTTAGTTCTGTGGCCCACTTGGCTAATCCGCCTGACAACTCTTGTTTATGTAGTATATTACATAGGGGTAAACAGATACTACAGAGATGGGATGGCATTGAAAGTAAGGTCTTAATTTCCTAGATGCCATGATTAATGCAAGTGCAAGTTTTTCTAGATGAGGATATCGAGTCTCAACATCTAATAATGACTTGCTAACATAATAAATTGGAGACTGTTTACCTTGGTATTCACGACCTAAAACAACACTTACCGCTACTTCTGAAACAACAAGGTAGATGAGTAGTTTCTCCCCATCTTTTGGCTTTGTAAGAAACAACGGATTTGACAAGTATAATTTCAAATTTTTAAATGATTGCTGACATTTCTCATACCATTCGAACTGATCCTGTGTTTTCAAAGCTGAAAAGAACCTGAAGCATTTTTCTAAGGATTTGGAAATAAATCTTCCCAAGGCTGTTATTCTTCCCGTCAATCTCTGTACTTCTTTTTTACTTGTAAGTGTATCAGGAATTTCCTCAATAGCTTTAATCTGCACATGATTTACTTCAATGCCATGGTTAGAAACAAGAAATCCCAAGAACTTACCTGACGATACTCCTAATGCACATTTCTCGGGGTTTAACTTCATGTTAAATTTGTGTAGAATCTGACATGTTTCAGACAAGTGTTCAATGTGATCCCCTACTTGTTGTGACTTGACCAGCATATCATCTATGTATACTTCCATGGTTTTCCCTAAATGTTCTTGAAACATTTTAATCACCAACCTTTGATATGTGGCTCTGGTGTTGTTGAGACCAAATGGCATCACTTTATAATAGTAAGTCCCCCAGTAAGTTATAAATAAAGTTTTTTCCTCATCTATGGGATCCATTTTGAATTGATTATACCATGAATATACATCTTAAAAACTTAACAATTCGTGTCCTACAGTGGCATCAATTAGTTAATCTATATGCGGTAATGGAAATTAATCTTTATGACAAGCTTTGTTTAGGTCAGTAAAATCTACACAAACTCACCACTTACCATTCTTTTTAGGTACCACTACTTTATTAGCTAACCAATTTGGATATTTTACCAATCTGGATATTTTACCTCGCGGATGGACCCAATCTTTAAAAGCTTCTATACCTCATCTTGAATCACTTGATTTTTGAAAGATCCTTGCTTTGTTTTCTTTGATAGGTGGATATGATAGATATTCATTTAACTTGTGGGTCATCACTTTCGAAGGTATCCCTATCATATTAGAATGGGACCAAGAAAAACAATCCACGTTAGTTTTTAAAAATTCAATCAACTTACATTTCTTTTCTTGGTTGAGGTTGGCCCCAAGGTAGACTTCCCTTTCAGGCCAGGATGCGAATAATACTATGGCTTCCAATTCTTCAATCGTTGTTTTGATATTTTCATATTCTTTTGGCTCTTGGATGGTATCGTGCCTTGAATCTACATCTATTTTCCCGTGTTCAATTGAGGTTTGTGTTGCATCATCTTCAACTGAATTTTATAATTTCTATTTTTGTTTGATTTTTATGTTTGAATCTGCTATAGAATTGATGCTCCTGGACGCTTTTTGGTCAACATGGACTTGTCGTATTCCCTATTTTGAAGGGAATTTAATAACTTGGTGCAGGGTAGATGGCAAAACATCCATTTTGTGAATTCATGGTCTACCAAGAATTATATTGTAAGCCATGTCCATCTCTACCAATTAAAGTTTCATGTCTTTGATAACTCCTTCTGCGAATGTGGTGAGTATTATCGCCCTTTTTGTTACAATGCTCGAGTTATCAAAACCAGATAAGGTGTGCTCCTTGGGTATCGTCTTATCTTCAATTTGCATTTTGTTTACCACTCTTAATAGAATGATATTCGCAGAGCTGGCTGGATCAATCAAAACTCATTTCACATTAGTGTCATGTACATCTAAAGATATTACCAGTGCATCATTGTGTGGGTTAATACGCCAGTTGCATATGCGTCATCAAACATAATACTTTCTTCCTCCAAAACACGTCGAACTCGCTTCCCATAAGTGACTGTAATTTTTGGAACTTTGTTGGCTGCTGTGACGCCATTGATCTCTTCTCCCCCACAGATAACATTAACTGTTCTTTTTGGTGAAGGGGGTTTTGGGGGCTCCTGTCTGTTTTTTATATATGCCTGCTTTCCTTTTTCACTAAATAAGTTAGTTAGATACCTTTGTTTCAATAAATGTTCAACTTCACCTTGCAGCAATCTACAATCCGCTGTTTTGTGACCGTGATCATGGTGAAACTCGCACCAATGATCAGGATTTTGCCTGTTTGGTTTGATCTTATTTCTTTTGGCCAATGTACCTTATCTCCCATGCTTCTCAAAACAGCCACCAATTCGGACATGCTTACATTAAAACTGTAACCGTCAATCTTTGCCTTAGAGCTTCTGTCATCATCATGCATCTCTCGTGCATTTTGTTCTTTCCCGAACCTTGATGATGAGCCTGACTCTCTGTCTCTCGATCTATGATTGTACCTTGAGTTATCCTATTTTGAACGTAAGTCTCTTCCAGCTGGTCCCTTGTACGGCTCGTACCTATTTTTACCATACCATTTTTCAGCATGTCTTGAACTTGCCCTCTCCTCTTTTTGAGACTGAGTGATGGTATCTTCTTCTATTAGCAGCTTTGTGTTGTATCTGTTGTAAACATCATTCCAAGTTGTTGCTGGAAATTCACGTAGACTTTCTTTGAGTCATCTTGTGGCCTCTGAACTCTTCTCATTTAGATTACTGGTAAAAGCCATAGCTACCCAGTTATTAGGTACGCGTGGCAATGTCATCCTTTCACGCTTGAATTTGTCTACAAATTCTTTAAGTAGCTCCGAATCTCCTTGATTTATTTCGAAAATATCCTCCATTGTTTTTTCGACTTTTTGAGCTCCCGAATGTACTTTGATAAATGAATATGCAAGCTCAGCAAAAGAATTTATAGAATTTTTGGGTAAAAGAGAATATCATGTTAATGCTCCATTAGTGAGTGTTTCACCAAATTTTTTGACAAATACTGATTCAATTTCTTGTTTTGTCAAATCATCGCCCTTTACTCCAGTTGCGAATTCAGTCATATGGTCTCGTGCATCAGAGGTTCCGTTGTATTTTGGAATATCGGGCATCTTGAATTTCTTCGGAATTGATAGAGGAGTAGCTCTTGGCTTCCAAGGTTGTTGTGAATATTTTTCCATATCGTTTTCTTTGATTACAAGCGGTACTCGAGGTATTTTTACTATGCGGTCATTTTCTCCTTGAGCTGTTTCTACAACATTAATACTGAATTTTGTAAATCAGAATTGACTATGTTACCCGGTTCTCCATCACGAGACTCGCTGGGAGTTCCACCACTGCCTAAATTAATGAGTCCAGAATGAGGGTTTTCCAAACTATTGTTATTTGGTGTTGGTGTTGGTGGTGCAATCGAAAATTGGTTAGCAAAATCCTCAAGAGCTTCGCTGATCTGTTGAGCGATTAAATTTTGCAAAGCTTCGTTGATTGCCTCATCATTTTCCAATTGATCATTAGCATTTGATTGAGATCCATCAGGAGTTACTTCTCGAGATTGTTAAGGAGAGTTTTATGGGGAAGGGACTGGAGTTCGATCATCTTGCTGATTCTCCTTGAGTTAACGGTCTCTTTTATTGTTGTCATTGACATATGACATGATTGATTTGACAAAAAGGTTAACTTAGGAAGGAATAGATTATTAGATTCCTAGTAACAGAACCAATTTGCTTAACCAAAAATTGGGATTTCAGTCAAATCTTATTTTAGAAGAACTCAAGTTACTGATAATCAAAAAGAAATAGGAATAATTGAATAGCCGAATAGAAAGTAAAGTAAATCAATATATTCCAGTAGTATTTCGTGTCCTTACAAATGTTCATTCCTCACCTTTTATAGCTATTTCTCAATGATACGTTTTTCTCCTTTCATAATGGAGTCATTATTGACAATTAATAGGAGTTAATATAATGTTATAATTGGCAATCGTTATCCATTCAATACAGTTTCTATAACGTTTTTCATATGATGACCCAAAAAGTCATTACTTGTTTTTGAAATAAAATTTTGCATTCTGAGGCCTTAGAAACCTCTTTTACCATCACCTCGATTTGCATGCGCAGTGTGGGCGCGTAATCGGGAAGCTATTATGTGAAAATCTGTGAAAAATGATAAATTTTGACTGTAAAATAAATTAATTTGACTTTGGTCAAAGTTTTGGGTAAATGGACCCGGACCCGTAATTTGACGGTCCCGGAGGATCCGTAGAAAAATATGGGACTTGTGCGTATGCCCGAAATCGAATTCCGAACTCCCAAGCTCGAGAAATGAATTTTTGAAAGAAATTATTTTTTGAAAAATATAAAATTTTTTGAAAGTGAAGTGTTATGTGAAACCGGTGGTATCGGGGCCATATTATGGTTCTGGTGCCCGGTACAGGTTTAATATGATTTACATATGATATCGGTAAATTTTGGTAAAAAATGGAATCCATTTGACGCGATTCAGACCTTAAATGCAAAATTTGATGTTTAAAGAAGTTGTGAGAAATTTCATTGATCTTGAGGTTTAATTCAATGTTCATGATGTTATTTTGGTGATTTTCTTACATGAATAAGTTCGTAGGATGTCTTTGAGGTAGTGTGCATGATTGGTTTGGAGCCCCGGAGCCTCGGGTGAGTTTTGGATAGGCCACGGGATGCATTTTGAAATTAGAAAAATTTCAGATTTCTCTGCTGGTGTATCAGGTCCACTGCGAAGCCTCACTCACAAATGCGAGCTCGCAAATGCAACAAACTATTGGAAATGCGAAAGAAGTAGGCTGGCAGCCTGAGTCGCAAATGCGAATTCGCATTTGCGAACAACCTCTCACAAATGCGATGATGGCTGGAAGGCTGATGCATCGCAAATGCGACATATATTTCGCAAATGCAAAAGTCCCAAAATTTCTAAAGGGTTCGCAAATGTGAGCCCTGTTTCACAATTCCCAAGCTATCACAGGTCGAGGTTCGCAATTGTGAACCCCTGTTCGCAATTTCCACATCTGAGACCTGCAACTTTTATACTTAGACAAATTTTAACCCATTTTCACATCCTTTCAGAACACAAACTCCCTAGTGCGATTTTTCAAGAACAACCCTTCTTCCAAATCGATTGCAAGTCAATTTTAACTCGTTTCCTTCAATTATTAACATCGTTTAACATGATTTCAACTAAAAATGAATGATTTTCATAGGAGAAATTGGGTGTTTTGTGTAGAACCTAGGTTTTTCAAAAATTTGGAGATTTGGCCATCAATTTGAGACCCGATTTTAAAACAAATTATATATTTGGGTTCGCGGTGGAATGGGTAATTGGGTTTTGATTCGAACCTCAGGTTTTGACCATGTGGGCCTGGGGGCAATTTTGGACTTTTTGGGTAAAACTTTGGAAAACATATTTTCATGCATTGGAGTTGATTCATTTAGCATTTATTAATGTAATCAAGTAACTTGTGACTAGATACGAGCGAATTGGTGGTGGAATCAAGGGGTAAAGCAATAATTGAGACATGAATTGTGTTTGTGGCATCGAGGTAAGTGTTTGGTCCAACCTTAGCTTTAGGGATTAGGAGTCGTGTCTTATTTTCTACTTGTAAATTGGGGAGTACGACATATAGGAATAGTGATGAGTATAAATACGTCGATGTCAAGCATGCCCATGAGTCTTGTATTATAATTGTTATGACTCTGTTGTGGTTTATTTTCCCTCACATGTTACTATTATTGTTGTTCCCTTGCCTGGATGTTTGTTTTGATATTATTGTTTCCTTGCCGGGATATCATTTTAATATTATTGTTCCCTTGCCGAGATGTTGTTCTATTGCTTTTGTTCCCTTTCCGGGATTCTTTATGGTTGTTGTTGATTTATAACTGGGATCGGGTGGCACACCTGCCACAAGAGATAATTTAAATTGGAGCGAGTGGCACACCTGCCACAAAATAAATGAAATAGGAGCTGGTGGCACGCTTGCCACGAGATAACTAAAATGGGAGCGGGTGGCACGCCTGCCATAAGATAAATAAAATAGGAGCGGGTGGCATGCCTACCACGAGATAATTTCAATGGGAGCGGATGGCATGCCCGCCACAAGATAAATAAAATGAGAGTGGGTAGCGCGCCTGCCACGAGATAACTGAAATACGAGTGGGTGGCACGCCTGCCACAAGATAAATAAAATGGGAGCGGGTGGCACGCCTGCCACGAGATAAGTGAAATGGGAGTGGATGGAACGCCGACCACGATATATATGAAATAGGAGCAGTTTGCACGCCTGCAACAAGATATGTGAAATGGGAGCATGTTGCACGCATGTAACAAGATGTGAAATGAAAATGAATTTGCCTTTGTTTCCCTTATCCTTGGTTCATTTATAATTCTCTTGATATTTTGTTTTACCCGTTAGTCCTCGAAGAATGCTTTCCCCTACCATTTTTACTTGTTTATTTATGCTTTATCTTCCACTGTATATTATATAACTGCACATGTTTATTTGGTAGTCTGGTCCTAGAGTTGTGCTGATACTACACTCTGCACTTATTGTGCAGATCCCTGTGCTGTAGACTTTGGACCATAGATTGGGTGGCGACCGTCAGTCCACGCGGAGATCTAAGGTAGACCTGCAGGCATCCGTAGGCCCTGGTGTCTCCCCTATCCTTAATTTCCTATTTCATTTCTTTGATTTAGAGATAGTATATCTTTTATTTCAGACTTTTTATTTAGCACTCTTAGATCGTCTGTGGTATTGTGACATAGTTTTGGAAGGTTGAGATTCAAACTATTGTAATATACATGTTCAGATATTTTAGTACTTTCTTCCACTTATTCTAAATTTTCCGTTGTTTACATGTTATTGTTTTACAAATGATAAAGAGTATAAAATGGGTAAAAAGATAGTTAGTTCAATAATTGGCTCGCTTAGCTCACGTTAGTACGACTCCTAAGGGTGGGAAATTCAGGTCGTGACAAGTTGGTATCAGAGCTCTAGGTAATATGGGTCTCACGGTTCACAGACAAGCTTAGTAGAGTATTAGGGATAGGTACAGAGATATCTGTATTTATTCTCCAGAGGTTACATAATTAGGAAAATTTCACATCTATTCTTTCCTGTCATGTGGTTTGGTTTCTCAATGCTGATCGAATTTCTATTATGTTCTCTCGTAGATTCTGAGAACGCGCGCTTCCTCATCTGCTGACCAGCAACCAGAGCCCCCAGTAGCAACTCCCATAAGGGGCAGAGGGCAAGGCTGAGTCCGTGCTAGAGGATGAGGTAGGGGAAGGGCTCAGCCTAAAGCCGCAGCACCAGTAGCGGAGCATCATGTTGACTTTGATGATGAGGTTCCGGCCCCAGCAATACCGGTGGGCCCAGCTCATGTCCCAGAGGCATTTATAGCTACCTTAGTACTCCAAGATGCTTTGTCCGTCTAGTGAGCCTTATGGAGAGTGTCACCAGGGCAGGTTTGCTCCCTGTAGCACAAGCCGTCTCTCAGGCTAGAGGAGGAGCCCGGACTCTTGTTACTCGCACTCTGGAGCAGGTAGCTCCCCAGTTTTAAACTCCAACAGTTCAACCAGTTAGAACAACTCAGTCGGGTGTGGTAGTCCAAGCCGGTGATGGAACATCTATGTTTGCTGATGCTTTATGGAGATTCAACAGGTTCACCAAGCTCTTTACTACTACGTTCAGTGGTGCATCTTCTGAGAATCCCCAGGATTATCTAGATAGTTGTCATGAGGTTCTCAGGAACATGGGGATAGTAGAGACCAATAGGGTTGATTTTGCTACTTTTTGCTTGTTTGGATCCGCCAAGACTTGGTGGAGAGATTAGTGCTTGGCTAAACCAACCGGATCATCATCTTTAACTTGGGAGTAGTTTACTCAGTTATTTCTGGAGAAGTCTCTATCGATCACTTAGAGATAGGCCTATCAGAGGCAGTTTCAGCATTTTCAGTAGGGTTCTATGACCATTACTCAGTGTGAGACCAGATTCATTGACTTGGCTTGTCATGCTCTTGTCATACTTCCCACCGAGAGAGAGAGAGGGTGAGGAGGTTTATTAAGGGACTTATTTAGCCAATTCATCTTCATATGACTAGGGAGGCAGGTAGTGAGATTTCCTTCTAGGAAGCGGCCAATGTGGCCAGGAGGGTGGAGATAATTCTATCGTAGGAAGGTGGTCAAGGGTCTGACAAGAGGCCTCTTAATTTAGGTAGATTCAGTGGTACCTCAACTGGAGGTAGGGATTCATATGGTAGGGCCATCCTCCCAAGCCTTTTCAGTCAGCACTTTAGGTTTCTCACGGTGCTTAAGGTGGTCGTGGTTCCCATGTACAGTATTCTGATTAACAGTCCCACAATGCACCACCAGCTCCTATCAGTGCACCATCGCTTTAGAGTTTCCAGGGTCGTCAGCCCCAGCAGCCAAGGGCTCATTTTACTTGCGTCAACACAAGGCACATTGCTAGGTATTGCTCTCGAGCACTGAATAGCTCTCAGCATCAGGGTTCCCGTGCCATGGTTCAGGCACTGAGTGTTCCACAGCCCGCCCAGCTAGCTAAAATTGGGGGTGGAGGTGCTAGAGGTGGAGGTAGAGATATTAGAGGTGGAGCTTAGGCCACTAGAGGTGAAGGCCAGCCAGCAACAGGCCGTCGAGAGATGTAGTTTAAGGTGGTGGGGCCCAGTCCTGATTTTATGCTCTTCCATACAGGACCGGGGCTAAGGCTTCCAATGCAGTTATTATAGGTACTATTCTAGTTTGTAGTAGAGATGCTCTAGTTTTATTTGATCCAGGATCTACGTACTCCTATGTGTCATCTTATTTTGCACCGTATCTGGTCATGGCTCGTAATTCTTTGAGTGCTTCTGTTTATGTGTCTACCCTGGTAGGTGACTTTATTGTGGTAGATCGATTCCATTGTTCATGTATAGTTGTGATTGGAGGTCTTCAGACTCGTGTAGATTTTCTTCTTCTGGACATGGTTAATTTTGATGTTATATTGGGGATGGACTGGTTATCACCTTACCACACTATCTTGGACTGTCATGCCAAGATTGTGAACCTAGCTTTGCTTGGTTTACCTTATTTAGAGTGGAGAGGGACTCCTGGTCATTCTACCCGTGGTGTTATCTCTTATGTGAAGGCTCGACGTATGGTCGAGAAGGGGTGTTTGGCCTATTTGGCCTATTTGGCCTATCTTCGTGATTCTAGTGCGGAGGTTCCTTCTATTGATTTTGTGACCATTGTTCGTTAATTTCCTAAGGTATTTCCATTAGTCCTGTTGGGTATGCCACCCGATAGGGATATTGACTTTTGCATTGATTTGGCTCTGGGCACCCAGTCCATTTCTATCCCGTTGTATCATATGGCCCCACCTGAGTTGAACATTTTGAAAGAGCAGTTGTAAGACTTGCTTGAGAAGGGCTTCATTAGACCTAGTGTTTTTCATTAGGGCACGCCAGTGTTGTTTGTTGAGACAAAGGATGGATTGATGAGGATGTGCATTGATTACCTGCAATTGAACAAGGTTGGAATCAAGAATAAGTATCCGCTATCGAGGATTGATGATTTGTTTGATCAGCTTCAGGGTGACAAGGTATTTTCAAAAATTGACTTGAGATCTGGCTACCATCAGTTGAGGATTAGGGCATTTGATGTCCCTAGGAAAGCTTTCCGCACTCGGTACGGGCATTATGAGTTCTTGGTGATGTCATTCAGGTTGACAAATGGCCAGCAACTTTTATGGATTTATTGAACCGAGTGTTCATAAATTACTTGGATTCGCTCGTGATTGTCTTCATTGACGATATTTTGATATATTCCCGAAGCCGGGAGGAGCACGAGCAATATCTTAGAGTGGTTCTTCAAACTTTGAGGGATAAACAGTTGTATGCTAAGTTTTCAAAGTGTGTGTTCTGGTTGAGTTCGGTTTCATTCCTGGGTCATGTTGTGGCAGCAGAGGGTTTTCAGGTTGATCCAAAGAAGATTAAGGCTGTCAAGAACTGGCCTATACAAGCATAAGCTACAAAGATACAGGGTTTCTTAGGTTTGGCAGGCTACTATTGTCGGTTTGTAGAGGGGTTTTCATCTATCGCAGCCCCGGTGACCAGGTTGACCCAGAAGAGTGCATAGTTCAGATGGTCGGATGAGTGTGAGGTGAGCTTTCAGAAGCTCAAGACAGCTTTGACTGTGGAACCAGTATTGGTTTTGCCCACAAGTTTAGAGCCATATACCGTTTAATGTGATGCATCTCATATTTGACTTGGTGCGGTATTGATGCAGGATGGAAAGGCCATTGCCTATGCTTCGCGGTAGTTAAAGATTCATGAGAAGAACTATCCGGTTTATGATTTGGAAGTAGCTGCCATTGTTCACATGTTGAAGATCTGGAGGCATTTTCTATATGGCTTGGCGTGCAAAATGTTCACGGACCGCAAGAGTTTGCAGTACTTATTCAAGCAAAAGTAGCTAAATTTGAGGTAGAGAAGGTGGTTGGAGCTGTTGAAAGACTATGATATCACCATCTTATATCATCTGGGAAAGGCCAATGTGGTGGGCGATGCCTTGAGTAGAAAGTCAACCAGTATGGGCAGTTTAGCTTATATTCCGGTTGGTGAGAGACCACTTGCTTTGGATGTTCATTCTTTGGCCAATTAGTTCGTGAGATTGGATGTTATTGAGCCCAGCCGTGTGTTAGCTTGCACGATCGCTCATTCTTCATTACTGGAGCGTATCTAAGATCGACAGTATGATGATCCTCATTTGTGTGTTCTTAAAGACACAGTGCAGAGCGGAGGTGCCAAGTAGGTCACCTTAGGAGATGATGGAGTTATGAGATTGCAGGGTTGATTTTGTATACTTAATGCAGATGGGCTTTGAGAGTTGATTTTAGAGGAGTCCCATAGTTCCCAGTACTCTATTTATCCAAGCATCTCAAAGATGTATCAGTATTTGCGGCAGCATTATTGGTGGTGGAGAATGAAGAAGGATATCGTTGTATATATTGCTTGGTATTTGAATTGTAAGCAGGTTAAGTATGAGCATCAGAGGCCTAATAGTTTGTTCCAGAAGATTGAGATTCCTGAGTGGAAGTGGGAGTGGATCTTTATGGACTTCGTTGTTGGACTCCACGGACTCAGAGAAAGTTCAATGCAGTATGGGTTATTGTTGATAGGCTGACCAAGTCAGTACATTTCATTCCTGTGAAAGTCTCCTATTCTTCCGAGAGGTTGGCTGTGATCTATATCCGGGAGATTGTTCACCTTCATGGTGTGCCCATGTTTATCATTTCGGATGGAGGTACGCAGTTTACCTCACATTTTTTGAAAGCAGTTCAGTGAGGGTTAGGTATGCGGGGTGGGTTGAGCATAACATTTCATCCTCAGACGGATGGGCAGTCTAAGCGGACCATTCAGATTTTAAAGGATATGATCTGAGCTTGTGTCATGGACTTTAGAGGCTCGTGGGATCAGTTTATGCCTTTAGTAGAGTTTTCCTACAACAATATCTACCAGTCAAGTATCTAGATGGCTCCTTATAGAGCTTTATATGGTAGGCGGTGTCGGGCGTCAGTCGGATGTTTTGAGCCGGGAGAGGCTCGGTTGTTGGGTACGGATCTGGTACAGGATGCCTTAGACAACGTCAGGATTATTCTGGATATGTTTTGTACAGCTCAGTCCAGGCAAAAGAGTTATGTCGACTGCAAGGTTCGTGATTTGGCATTCATGGTCGGTGAGCGGGTATTGCTTCGAGGGTCGCCTATGAAAGGCGTGATGGGATTTGGGAAGAAGGGCAAGCTTAGCCCTAGGTTTATTGGCCTGTTTGAGATTCTTGATCGAGTGGGAGAGGTGGATTATAGACTCACGCTGCCGCCAAGATTATCAGTCGTGCATCCACTGTTTTATGTGTCCATGCTTTAGAAGTATCATGGCAATCAATCCCACGTGTTAGATTTCAGCACTGTTCAGTTGGACAAGGACTTGTCTTATGAGGAAGAGCTGGTAGCTATTCTAGACTGGCAGGTTCGTCAATTGAGATCGAAGAGTTTTCCTTCTGTTCATGTTCAGTAGAGGGGTCAGCCTGCTGAGGCATCGACCTGGGAGTCCGAGTCCAATATGCGGAGCCGTTATCCCCGTCTTTTTTTTGACTCAGGTACTTTCTTTTTCTATCCATTCGAGGACGAACAGTTGTTTTAGAGGTGAAGAATGAGATGACCCAAAAGGTCATCACTTATATTTGAAATAAAATTCTTCATTTCGAGGCCTTAGAAACCTCTTATATCATTACCTCAATTTGCGTGCGCAGTCCAGGCGCGTAGCTGGGAAGCTATTACGTGAAAATCTATGAAAAATTATAAATTTTAATTATAAATTAAATTAATTTGACTTCGGTCAATATTTTGGGTAAATGGACCTTGACGCATGATTTGACGGTCCCGGAAGGTCCGCACGAAAATATAGGACTTAGGCGTATGATCGGAATCGAATTTCGAGGTCCCTAGCCCAAGAAATGAATTTTTGAAAGAAGTTATTTTCTGAAAAATATAAAGGTTTTTAAAAGTGAAATGTTTTGTGAAACATGTGATATTGGGCCTGTATTATGGTTCAAAAGCCCGGTATAGGTTCAATATGATTTACATGTGTTGTCGGTAAAGTTTGATAAGAAACGGAATCTGTTTGACGTGATTCGTACCTTAAATGTAAAAGTTCATGTTTAAAGAAGTTTTGCGAAATTTCATTGATCGTTGAGGTTTAATTCAATATTCATGATATTATTTTGGTGATCTGATTGCATGAATAAGTCTGTAGGATGTCTTTTAGGTAGTGTGCATAATTGGTTTGGAGCACCGAGGGCTCGGGTGAGTTTTGGATAGGCAACAGGATTCATTTCAGACTTAGAAAAATTGCAGATGTTTGCAGGCTTCGCAAATGCAAAGCCTGGCTCTCAAATGCGAGCTAGCAAATACGACAAACCATTGCAAACATGAAGGAAGTGGTATGGCAGCCTGATTCGCAAATGTGAAAGAAGTAGACTGGCAGCCCGAGTCGCAAATGCGACTTCATCCTCGCAAATGCGGCTTCGCATTCGTGAACAGCCACTCGCAAATGCGATGATAGATGGAAGGCTGATGTATCGCGAATGCGACATATGTTTCGCTAAAGCAAAAGTCCCAAAATTTTTGAAGGCTTCACAAATCCGAGCCCTATTTTGCAATTTCCAAGCTAGTAGAGGTCGGGGTTCGTAATTGCGAAGCCCTGTCCGCAATTCCTACATTTGAGACCTGCAATTTTTATACGTAGACGAATTTTAACCCATTTTCAGATTTTTCAAAATACAAACTCCCTAGGGCGATTTTTCAAGAACAACTCTTCTTCCAAATTAATTGCAAGTCAATTTCAACTCGTTTCCTTCAACTATTAACATTGTTTAACATGATTTCAACTCAAAATCAATGATTTTCATAGGAAAATTTGGGTGTTTTGGTGTAACGACCCGACCGGTCATTTTTAGAATTCATGCCCCGATCCCCTATTAACTGCTTTCCCTAAGTTCAGTTCTGCTATTTTGGTTTGCCGGGACGTTCGGTATTTGGATTCGGAGTGTTTTGGTATACTTAGTCCCTAAATGAGAGCTTAAGAGTTGAAAAATGGTCCGTATTCGGAACAGTGTGAAGACGACCTCAGAATGGAAATTCGATGGTTCTGTTAGCTCCATAGGTGATTTTGTAGTTGGAAGCGTGTTCGGAATGTGTTTTGGAGGTCCGTAGCTAATTTAGGCTTGAAATGCCGAAGGTTGAATTTTTGAAGTCTCCGGTCTGATAGTGATTTTTTGATCCGAGGGTCGGAATGGAATTCCAGAAGTTGCAGTAGCTCTATTGTATCATTTGGGATGTGTGTGCAAAATTTCAGGTCATTCGGACGTGATTTGGTTAGGTTTTTGATCGAAAGCGTATTTTGAAGATTTGGAAGTTCATAAGCTTGATTTTTGGTTAAATCCGTCGTTTCGATGTTTTATTATGTGATTTAGAACTTCGAGCGAGTCCGTGTTAGGTTATATAACTTGTGTGTGTGATTGGTTGAGGTCCCGGGGGCCTCGGGTGTGTTTCGGATGCTCAACGGGCAAAGTTTGGAGTTAGAAGGAAAAAGTTGCAGCATGCTTCTGGTATTTTCGCTTCTGCGGTCCTGGAGCCACAGAAGCGGAGCCGCATCAGCGGCTTCTTCACCGCATTAGCGGAGCCGCATAAGCGGCCATCTTTCCACATAAGCGGAATTGCCCCATCCCAGGAGAACCGCAGAAGTGGTCTCCTTCCCGTGTAAGCGGACACAACTCTCTTAAGTTGAACCGCAAAAGCGGTTAGTCTCACCGCAAAAGCGGAAATCACTGGTATGAAATAGAATAATTCGAGGGTTTGTTTCAAAAGTTGGAAAATCAATTGGGAGCTCGGGAGAAGGCAATTTTGGGTTGATGTTGAAGAGAAGATTAGTGGGTAATATTTATTTAACCTCATTTAGTTGTTTTCTATCAATACCTAGTTAAATCCATCATTAAAATTCGAATTCAAGGCCAAAATTGTGGAAAATTGGATGAAACTTCTTAGTCTTAGTTATTATGATTTGAATGGGCATTTGACCTCCGATTTGAGAGATTTTTATATGGTTGGACTAGTGAGAGTACGAGGGTTCTGAAAATATGAAAATTATTCGATTCTGAGACGTTGGCTAGAGGGGCATTTTGGTCATTTTACCTATTTTCGCGCCCTAGCTCTAAATTTTATAGTGGAAGTAGTTGTTTGCAATATTATTTACAATGTGTGATTTAATTGACTAGATTTGGGCCATTTGGAGTCGAGAACTCGTGGCAAGGACGTATTTGCTAGTTGATGTTAGCCGGTTCGAGGTAAGTATCTTGCCTAACGTTGTGTGGGGGACTTCCCCTTAGGATATGAGTCTTCTATGTTGATTGTATTCCTTGCACGCGAGGTGACGAGTACTTGTTCGGATTTATTTGTGGTAAATTGATCCTTTAGGCTTTTAGATCCTTGCAATCACTGAATATGAAGTTGTACTTGAGCCGATTGATGAAAATCCTGTTTTACTTAAGTTGTTAACATTTAACTTTCTTTCTTATTTGCTTTATATTACTTGAAGCCTATTACTTGTGTTAGACTAGGAAAGCATGTCTACCTGATATAATTGCCTAATTGCTAAGTTGTTTAATCGTACTACGTGAAGCATGCTAAGCTAGTTCTATCTGCTACTCCGTTTTTCATATTTATCCCTTGGTTTGTTTCTGGCTGTGATTGCACTTTTATTTTGGGACTACGGGACGGTATCCGGGGAGATCCCCCTGCACTTCTATTTTGGGACTATGGGACAGTATCCCGGGAGATCCCCCTGCACTTTTATTTTGGGACTTCGGCACGGTATCCTGGGAGATCCATTGGACAGTTAAGGAGAGGGCTACAGGACGGTATCCTGGGAGACGCTCATTAATATTTGAGATTTAGTGGTGTTTACCCTGTGATTCTGTTTTATCTAGGTAGTTATTATTGTTTCGTTGATTTGCCTTATTACATTGTTGCATTTATCATTCTTGTCAGATTTCCACCCTGTTAAATTGTTGATATTGTGATGCACGAGGTTTCTGCCGTGCGGTTGTTGATATTGTGATGCACGACGTTTCTGCCGTGCAGTTGTTGTTGAAAGGTTGCACGAGGTTTTTGCCGTGCTATTGTTGTTATTGATGTTTTGCACATGCGGCGTAATAAGGCGGGATATGTTATATGCTTATATGTGGGTTGCGGATGTGGCGGAATAAGGTGGGACATTGTTATGCACGTGTGGCGAAATAAGGCCGTGCCTATTATATTATTTATTGCACACGTGGCGAAATAAGGTGGGTTATGTTAGGGATTGATTGTATATAGTTGTGACAGCCTGTTGAGGCATTCCTATTTGTTTCTATTGTGATTGTGGATTGTTTACTTGTATGAACGTTACCGCTTGGGAGTTGTGAGGGAACATCGTACGTGCGGTCCGTCCTCCTTCTTATGTTTGTTGGTTGGTAAAATTTTGTTAGAAACATTTGCACAAGCATACACGTAGCTGAGCACTCCTATTAGGGGTGAATTACTCCTATTTTTTTTAAAGGGTGGAGGTACGCCTCGCTTATCCATTATATTGGGAGAGTGGCCCTAGTTAGCCAATTATTTGTCGATATGATCTTGAGATTGATGGGATACAGGATGCCCATTTGTTAGATTACAGATGCTGTTTCTTCGCGAGTTGTGGTTTGTCCGAGACTTGGTGAAATTGTTGAAAGAGTGGGATAAGACCTTCTGTGAACATCATTGTACGATATAAATTATTGACTTGTTTTCTTTTCTTGCTGTGTTGTGGCCTTAGGATTTGGGTTGTGATTCTGCCGTCGTTTTGTATCATCGTTTATTATATTCTTGTTGTTAAT
>MU767062.1:88037-131538 GCA_026770625.1 Nicotiana glauca
TCGTCGAGATTAGTCTTGGTACTTACTGGGCACCGCCGTGGTGTGCTCATACTACTCTTCTGCACATTTTTGTTGTGCAGATACAGGTACTCCCGTTCAGTTCTGTCAGTCTTGGAAGGAGGCGTATTGGTAGAGAGTTCAAGGTATATCTGCTACGTCCGCAGATTGAGGAGCCCCTTTCCAGCTTTTCTGTAATAAGTATAGTACTTCCAGTATTTTCTCCTTTGTATAGATATTCTTGAGTAAGAGCCTCTTATGTATCCCCTTAGCTTGTGATTTGTGAGTTTCCGGGTTTTGGGAGATTTGCTAGCTTCGAGAATTGTTGTGGTATGTGTCGAGCGGTACCTTAAACACCATTTTTATTTTACTATGCCAGTTTATTTACTTTCTTCTGCAGTTATGATTTATCTTTCGCATTTGTTAGGCCTACCTAGTCATAGGGACTAGGTGCCATCACGACATGTTCATGGAGGGTAAACTGGGGTCGTGATATTTGGGTAGAACCTAGGTTTTTCAAAATTTTGGGGATTTGGACCTCGATTTGAGGTTCGTTTTCAAAACAAATTATATTTTTTGGTTCGTGGGGGAATGGGTAATCGGGTTTTGGCTCGAACCTCGGTTTTTGACCATGTGCGCCCCAAGGGGATTTTTTACTTTTTGGGTAAAGTTTTGGAAAATATATTTTCATGCATTGGAGTTGATTCATTTAGCATTTATTGATATAATTAAGGAACTTGTGACTACATACGAGCGAATTGGTGGTGGAATGAAGAGGTAAAGCGATAATTAAGACGTGAATTGTGCTCGTGGCATCGAGGTAAGTGTTTGGACTAACCATAACTTGAGGGATGATGAGTTGTGTCTTATTTTCTGCATGTTAATTGTGGAGTACTACGTATATGCACAGTGGCGAGTATCTATACGTCGATGTCAAGTATGCCCGTGAGTCTTGTATTATAATTGTTCTGACTCCATTGTGGTTTATTGTCCCTCACATGTTACTATCATCGTTGTTCCCTTGCCAGGATGTTTGTTTTGATATATTGTTCCCTTGCCGAGATGTCGTTTTAATATTATTGTTCCCTTACCGGGATGTTATTATATTGCTCTTGTTCCCTTGCCGGGATTCTTTGTGGTTGTTGTTGATTTATAACTGGGATCGGGCGGCATGCCTGCCAGAAGAGATAACTAAAATGGTAGCAGGTGGCACGCCTGCCATGAGATATTGAAATAGGAGCGGGTGCCACGCCTGCCACGAGATAATTGAAATGGGAGCGGGTGGCACTCCTGCCACGAGATAAATAAAATGGGAGCGGGTGGCACATCTTCCATGAGATAATTAAAATGGGAGCGGGTGGCACGCCTGCCATGAGATATTGAAATGGGAGCGGATGGCACGCCTTCCACGAGATATATGAAATGGGAACAGGTTGCGTGAAATGGGAGCGGGTTGCACGTTTGCAACATGATGTGAAATGAAAGTGAATTTTGCCTTTGTTTCCCTTATCTTGTTAGTAGTTTGATTTTGGTTCTTTTATAATTCTCTTGATATTTTGTTTTACCCGTTAGTCCCCGAAGCATGCTTTCCCCGCCCATATTTACTTTTTTATTTTTGTTTTATCTTCCGATGTATATTATATAACTGCACAGGTTTATTTGGTAGTCTGGTCCTTACTTCGCCGAGGTTAGGCTTGGCACTTACCAGCACATAGGGCCGGTTGTGTTGATACTACACTTTGCACTTTTTTGTGCACCTCCTTGTGCTGTGGACTTTGGACCATAGATTTGGGTGGCTACCATCAGTCCACGCGGAGATCCAAGGTAGACCTGCAGGCGTCCGCAGGCTATGGCGCCTCCTCTATCCTTAATTTCCTGTTTCATATCTTCGATTCAGAGACAGTATATCTTTTATTTCAGACTTTCTATTTAGCACTCTGTGGTACTGTGACACTAGTTCTGGGAAGTTGAAATTCAAACTATTGTAATAGGCATGTTTAGATATTTTAGTACTTTCTTCCGCTTATTCTAAATTTTCTATTGTTTACACGTGATTGTTTTATAAATGATAAAGAGTATTAAATGGGTAAAAAGATAGTTAGTTCAATAATTGGCTTGCCTAGCTCACGTTAGTAGACACCATCACGACTCCCAAGGGTAAAAAATCCGGGTTGTGACAATCCATTTTGCTATTCAGGTTCATTCTTCTTGATGCCTCTTTAGAATATCAAGAGGTTCGAGCATCTTATCCTTTCTAGCTTTCCTGCAATTCTTCCTGTGCCTGCTAAAGCTCGTGCCTCTTCAACTATTCTTTGTCTACTGTCATTCTTTTACCAGTTCACGTGTCATGACATGTCACCACATAATTAATTTGACATATTAATTTAATTTTTCCCAATATACTACCATCGTTCAGGATCAAAATAGCCAAACCAGGGCAGGTTATATATGACCTACCACAGTTTTTGTATAGTTATCTACAATTTTTGTTAGGACTAACGTCGATAGTCTCACCTCAATGATCATGTACAAAGCTTGAGATGCCAAACTTAATTTGTAACTTTGTGCACATAAATGATCAATGGAGACAATGTTTTAACCAAAAAAAATTAGACCAATTAATAGTTATATAAGTCTATAAAAAAAATTCTTTACGTTATTATTAGTATAGATGATAAGCTATAAATTATTGTATTAACTAGTTAAACGATAAACAAATGCACACAGGTGCGGTATACCCGTTTATTACGCCACTCAGAAAAGTAACTATATACAAGGTACGTAGTTCAACAGATAATTGCGAGGAAAGTAGAAAAACACACATGATTATTTATGGAAGCATATATCTACTAGAGAACATTACAGTAGGAAAACACAATTATTAGGAAAGGGAATCAATTCACAGAAGATTTAAAGGTCCAAAACCAATGTAATTTAGAAATGGTGGTGGTGGTGGTGCTTTCCTCCCTCAGCTTCTTTTTCCTCTTTCTTAGCATCCTTCTTGTCATGGTGTTCATGAAATGCATATCCACCAGCTCCAACTGCAGCAGCTGCTGCTATCTCTTCCTCTATCTTGTGTTTGTGTGCATGCTCTGGATCTTTCTTTGCTTCATGTTTCTCATGCTATATTGATGTTTATCACCAAAACAATAGGAAAATTACAAAGAAAAGTTAATATTGGCGTAGAGACAAGTTTCAAAAATTAGTAATAAAATACGTAGAGTGACATACGCGATGGTGGGAGTTGACGCTTAAAACTACTACTATGAGCTAACTAATACCAGTATTTAACTATGACTACATTTCATTTTATAATTATAAACGGTTGAAACTTTAATCCTTTGAAAAATTATCCTTATACAAAGAATTTTAAGTTTATACACATCGTTAAAAAAATACTATTAGTGCAACGTTATTACTCTAATTTAATACATGTTACTATATCAAACATGATTTGAGATCTACCTATTGTTGTAAATTAACTTGTATTATATAATTTCCTGTGCCAGAATCAAAGACGCACCTATGTATTGAGTGGAGGGGTCACTAGACGCCGTTAATTTTCAGCAAACTATATATATATGTGTGTTGAAAATGGTCATATATTTTTTTTGGAATCATTAAGATCAAAAGTCTGATGGGAGCACTAATTGAACATTTGGCTCATGTGCTTCCCGTCACCTTCAAATCCTAGGTCTGTCGTCTATGGCTAGAACGTAAGCTCTTTTAGTCTTCTACAAAATGATTCTGTTATGCTTTTCTTCTTTTCTCACACTCCTCTCTTATGTATCAAAAAATTAAATACAGAAAAAAGAAAAAAAGAATTTGTATTCTACCTAAGAATTGTGTTTTTCCTTTGCACTGAAGTAAATAATAATTGGGAAGCAAAACCCCCCTTTTTCTGGATATCCAACAATATTGTGACGATAATTTGGGAATGAAAGCAGCGAACATTTGTTTGACGACGTATATTATCGATAATTCTTGTTCTTTGGATCATAAGCACATGATGATGACCAATCTAACACGTTCACAACAGAAACAACTTCAGAGAAAAATGATCTTTTCATGATCAGATCCAATTTAAAATAGAAGAATAAAATAATTTTATGAAAACTGTATTTCAAGTATATAAAAACATTATATTTACCAAGGCGTAGACACCAGCAGCAGCAGTGCCAAGTTCACCAATTTCCTCAAGATGCTTATGGTGTTTCATTTCCTTTTCGTAATCGATGGGGCCGCCTTCTTCCTCCTTGTCCTTGTGGTGGAAGAGGTGGTGGTGGTGCTTCTCCTCCGCCATGGGTTTGGGTGGCACAGTTTGTGAAGAGGATCAAATGTAGAATGAAAATGATGTCGATTGAGAAAGTGGGTGATGCTTGGTACAATTACGTCATGTGAATGTTACCCAAGTATTGCTCTATTTATAAGCGATTAACTAATCGAGGACTTAGTCCAAATTAAATATTAGCTGATATTTTCAGTATTAATAATTGTGGAGGAGGTGGCACTTTGATAGTCATACAACCGTTCTGCTATAATTATGAGTTTAACTTCTAAATCTTGACCGCGTCAAATAATTTTTACATATTAACTCACCTAAAAGGTAATTATAGGTATCTTTCATGATAAGTGAGATTAATAAATTGAAAAAACTGCATGTAACATGCTATAAAGCCAAAAGTACATTGATAGTGTCACGACATTTCACACTACCATATATACATATACGTTAAATTCATGTTTTTTGTATATGACTGAGATTTTTAAGTGTGATGTGGAGAGGAAATAAAGATTATGAACATTTCTTTTTAAAAATAAATCCACTAGGCGAGGTGCCTAGGGCTAATTTTATAATATATATATAATAAAGTGAAACTATAATATCCATGTGGCTAAGAATTGTAAATGGCTACCTATTGTACTTGCATAATCCCTATTATCAATCTTGAGTAGTAGACTCAAAATTGATATCACATTGTACTATGGAATGGCTAAAAAACTGAAAATTACAAAAGTGGCCATATTTCCAACTTCTGCTCGCGTGCATGTCATGTTGGCTATGCATTCTGAAAATTCTAGGCCTTGTGATGATTGTAGCTGTTGATTGATCCCTGTCGTTTGTTTATAATCTGCAGCTAGCTAGAGCTTCCAATATCCATTTCTGAACTAATCATCGATTTGAACTCCTAGTAACTGAGCTGTTTTGCTTCTAAATTTCACAGATGTTCTTTATGTTTGAAATCCATTTCTTCCCTATCTTGTATTCATTGTTTGTCATAGCTGAAGTGCCTGTTATGTAACTCCTTGGTTTCCCATTGTCATAGCCCATAGAAGCCTCTAAAGTATATACCCTCGACCATAGATACGTGGGAATTATGTTTGACTTGGTCTGCTATGACCGAAATTGCAGTTTGAACCCTGTCCTTATGTATGAACTTCCTTCAGGATTATCTGCCTGCGTATCAGTAATGTTGTATGTGTACATTTACCATCTTGTGATTCTTGTGTAGTCCCTTTGGTCACATAGTCGTACCCATCTAAAGTTAGAGTGTGACTGTGTCTGGTATCCTGTTGTATTCATGTTATCTTGTATTCTACAATCTGTTGCTGAGCATATTACATTACTTATCAATAAGGTGCCTCGATCATGAAAACATGCCAAAGGTCCTCAATAAGCGCATATATAGTAGCCCAGTTTTTTATTGTGTAAATCCCATGCCATGCTTATGCTCATCATTGCCTCCCTCCCATTGGAATGAGTACATAGTATCTAATACCACCAAATGAGAGTTATTCAATAGATGTGGCATGACCATAGTAGCATTCCCTGCAAAAAAGAAAACTAGGTTAGCAATAAACAAATTCACCATACTCATATATACTACAACACACCATAGTACATTCCATTCTCCTGTTAGTACATTCTTGACTATCATTGAATCAGTATGCAAGTCAATAAGAATGTAATCATGCTCAACACAGTACCTTAAGCCTTCCAGGACAGGTTTCACCTCAGCTTCTGTATTTGTACCCTCCTCAATGTCTCTACCACATGCATAGACTACATTCCCCTCTTCATTCCTCAACACATAGCCTATGGAACTCTTACCTGGATTACCCCTAGATGCTCCATCAGTATTAACCTTTATCCATCCTTGCTCAGGTAACTCCTATAACACCTTAGTATATTTCAACTTGGGTGTGTATTGTTCCAGTAATTGCAGCAAATCAGGCCATTTATGTGGTACATTTTTCAAGCTTGGTTTTCTGAATTTGACTAGGTATTGAAGTGTGGTTGATACCTGGAATATAACTCTATTACATGAGACTGCATCTCCATATTTGTATGAATTTCTTCTCTTCCATAATTCCCAAACTATTATCGATGGCAATGCCTGTAGTTCTGGTTGTATCCTTGGGATCACCTGGGCAGTCCAACACTTCACCACAGTTTGATGAAATGTGAGTCCATAAATATTAATACCTCCAGCTGATAAAAAATATTTCCACACCTTTCTAGCAGTGTAGGATTTAAAAAACAAATGTGCCAAGGTTTCTTCTTGTGGTAGAACACAACACCAACATCTAGAAGCCATAAGGTATCTCAATCTTTAAAAAAAAATCATCTAGAGGTATTTTGTTCTTCCAAACCTTCCACATGAAGAAAGACACTTTAAATGGTAACCCTTTCATCCATATCATCTTGTACGCTTTGCAAGGTTCATCTTGTAAGCTTTGCAAGGTTCCCTCATTCTCCTAATATAATCCTAAGCTACCCTCACAGTAAACTCACCCCTTGTTACCAACATCCAAAAAGGTTTGTCCAGTACCATATTTTAACCTGGTGGTTTGATGTTCTGCAATATATGATTGGCCAGATCCTCAGGTAAGAGTTCACTTAGTTTCAGCTCATTCCATTTCCTCCCATTTCGTACTTTATTTACGTTTTGAACTGACTCATCACATCATAAGTCTGGTGATGTTATGAAATAAAGAGCCCCCAAACCAGTCCACTTCTCAAAGCAAAATAATGCAGATCCCATTTTAGGCTGCCACAGAATTTGATGCTCAATACTATCTCTGCATTCTAATATTTTCCTCCAAATATGAGAGCCATTTATTCTCCATGGAACAACAATGGTATTTGGTTTCTTACAGTATTTTTGGTTAATAAATGAACTCCACAATGATGGTTTGGTTCTAAAGTTCCACCACAACTTACAAAATAATGCCTTAGAGCTATCATGTAATGATCTAAAACCAATCCGTCCTTCTTCTTGTGGCAAGCATAATGTATCCCAAGAAGCCTAATGCCTGCTACCTCCTTCAATTGAACTACTCCAGAAAAATCTTGCCATGAGTTTGTGCAATTTATTGATAACAAAAGCTGGTGCATTAACTGCTGACAGTAAGTGAATAGGCATACTCTGAATAACATGAGAAATCAACACAACCCTGTCTCCTATAGACAACATTTTCCCCTTCCAAGACTGCAATTTATCCAGCACCTTGTTTATGATACCATTATAATATTCCATCTTCCTCCTAGCATGGAAAATACTGCATCCCAAATATGTAAATGGGAACTCCTACCTCCTGATTCCAGACACTCTTTCCACCTTGCTAAACACCGTTTTATTGGTAAGATGATGCATATAGACTACAGATTTTGCTTTGTTAATCAACTGACCTGAAGTTGCTTCATAAGCTGATAAAACTTGCATTATCAGTTGCAAGGAAGTTTCATCTGAAGAAGAAAAGATAATGGTGTCATCTGAGTATGCCAAGTGATTAATCTTAGGACTCCACTTAGGCAGGCCAAAGCCACATAAAATAGATTATTATGCAAGGCATTCAATCCTCTTGATAATGCTTCTGCTGCCAGCATGAATAAAGTAGGAGATAAAATATCTCCATGTTTCACTCCTCTAGTGGACTTGAAAAAACCATGTGGTTGGCCATTTATCACGGCAGAATACCAATTATTAGAGACCAAACCAAAAACCCAACCAATGAATCTTTCAGAAAAGCTCATTTTCCTCAGAATTTTGGTCAGAAGCAGCCATGAAAGTCTGTCATAGGCCTTCATAATATCCAGCTTAATTACTACATTTGGTTTTGCCTTAGTCCATAACCTTATATCAGTGATTATCTCTTGTGTCAATAGAACATTTTCTACAATACTTCTTCCCTTCACAAAGTCATCTTGCTCATCAAATACAAGATTAGGCAAGAGCCCAGCTAATCTCTCATCAATAACCCTTGAATATACTTAGTTGATAAAATTACTAAGGCTAATAGGCCTCATGTTTGAAAATGTGACCACCTCTTTCTTCTTAGGTAGTAATACTAGGTTTGTATGAGTGATAAACCTAGGAAGATCTTGTCCATTGAAAAAAGGCCTTTACCATCTCCACCACATCCTCTCCAACTATATCCCAGCACCTATGAAAAAATATCCATTAAATCCATCGGGACCGCTAGCACTATAACCATTCAGACCATACACAGCCTATTTGACCTCCTCTGTAGTAGGTTGTCTCAGTAGTTCTTGATTCTGTTCGATATCCACCATGTGTGGTACATGTTCAATGATATCAAATGCAGTAGGAACCACTTCTTCATGAAATTATTTTTGAAAAAATTGTACTGCCTCATTAGCTATTTCTTCCTTATCTTCTATCCAAAAACCAGCTGTGTTTTGGATTCTCTTAAGATGTAGCCTCTTTCGCCTGCCATTCACATGTGCATGAAATAATTTTGTATTTCTATCTCCATCATTTAACCATTTGCATTCCATTTTTCTACTTCCAAAACTTTTCCTCCAATGCTAGATATTTGACTAATTCTGCCTGCACCTTCTGCAATCTTTCTCTATTTTGTATTGTAGGATTAATTTCAAACTGAGCTTCATGAATTCTAACTACCTCTTCCAATCTAGCTATCTTCTAAAAAATATCACCAAAAGTAGCCATGCTCTATGTTGATAGAGCCTTCTTCAGTTTCTTGAGTTTGTGATAAAATAATATGAAACGATTTGCATAGAAATCTGCTTTCCAGTTCTCCTGTACCACTGCCTTAAAGGATTCATGTTCTATCCAAAACTTTAAAAATCTAAAGCTATTCTTTATAGGAACAGAAACTGAATCAAATGAAATCAAGAGAGGACAATGATCTGAACCAATTTTGGGCAGATGAGTGACCTCCATTCCTAGCCATAACTGTTGAGCTTAAAAGTTAGCAAAAACTCTATCCAGCCTTTTACAAATACAGTCATCTTCTGCATGACCATTCCACCAAGTATGTATACTCCCTTTAAAACTAAGATCTGAAAGGTAGCAAGTAGTCATACAATGCCTGAAGTCATCAACTTCATTTAAAGGAACTGGCAACCCTCCAAACTTCTCTTCTTCATCCCAAATCACATTAAAATTACCTCCAACCAACCATGGGATAGTCATGTCTTGAGATAAATAATACAGTGAATCACATAACTCAATTATGTCAATGTGATCCACTTAGCATAGACTAATGTGATCATAAATTCCTTCTGCTCCTCTGTATCAAATAACCTCAATGTTATCTGTTGTACTGAATTAATCTCCACAGTTACTTCATACTTTCCATCAATAAATACCTAGATCTTATTAGAGATGTTGACAAAGGCTTGTTCAAAATCAATTTGCCTCCTGTAGCCATCTAGTTTTCTTGATAGCTGCACAGCCCCATGGAATCAAAATGGTATTTTCTATGCATTGTTATAAGGCTTTCAAAGGCTCCTTGTGTATTGACAGATCTAATGTTCCATAATAGAGCACTCATCTCTAATTGACGGATTTAGAGTGACTCCTCCTTGTTTGGACCCCAACTGGTCGAATGCTAGGCATCTCCTTCTTTTTTACCCTACCAGTTGATTTACCCTTATCCATAAACCTAGGGGATATGTCTCATTGTCTAGCAAAATTTCTGAAGTTTTGACAATTGGATTCTGTATCTAAATCCCCTCTTTGTACTGCTATATGATCTTCCATATCCTTCTACTAATAATTAGGAATAATCTGATTGTTGATTGTCTTTGGTATAATGCTTTTGTTTGCAACAGCTGTGTTCCGTTGTTCTGCATTCATAGTACTGACCATTTGATCATTCTTTTGTACATCAGTAACAGCTACTTGATTCTCATTTTCTGTGTCTCCAATCTTTTCTGCATTTTGTTTCTCCTCCCTCTCGCCAGTATCACCAGGATCAATTGGCTCCTCAACTCTAGTATCTGATGTAGGATAAGTAGTGCCATCAGTGATGGGAATAGGGTTGGAGCTATTATCTATCTATTTCAATTTATAACTTGATCCAACAATCTCCATTAAAGTGTGAGTTGTTTCTGTAGTTTTTTCTCCTGTCTGACCCTCTCTCTTCTTAGTATTCCCATTAACACTGATTTCTTCTCCTTATTCCTCTCCTACAGGTACAACTTCCTCTTTATATCCTTCAGATAAATCCCCTTCATCTGGATCCTCATCTGTCTGATTGCTCCATAGTCTACCACTAGTCCAATTGACCTTTTGATTCATCATTTCCTGCTCAGCTAGTTCTTCTGGATCAGTTGCCTGAGATGGTATCTCTTGGCAAGACTAATTTATAATAACATTATTGACAGCAAACGTTCTACTAACCCATTGAGCTGTGGATTCCTTTCCTTGTTCATTACTCTTCTCCCCGGTATGTACTGTATTTTTTGTGCCATTATTCTCCTCCTTGTCTTTTTTCCATTTGATCTAGGATCAAAAATAGGTGTTGCTGCATTAAGTGACCTCCCAGATACCTGTGAAGTAGCATTTTGACTTGAGACATTGTTGGTATTCACTACTGTCAATTGATTAAATCTATTTACATATGTCTTTTCATTCTCTAAAACTGCAAACTTGTTGGCTACCTGAATCTGCTGATTAACTAGCAAATTAGCTAGGACTGTCTCTATTCCTGCACTAGGCAGGACTTGTTGTCTCTGCTGATTATTACCTTCTTCAAATGGAACCATCTGCTTACCTGCATTCCCTCTATTTTGTTGCACATTCTAGGGATTAAGTGGAACAATTTCTTTTCCAGTTTGACCTCTAATTTCAGCCTGCTTTGCACCATTTTTTACTCGATTGTCCCTAACATCCTTCCATTGTTCACCAAGATTTGCAACAACTTTACCACGGGATAAGATCATAATTGGATTATTCTGAGAGCTCTGAGCATTACCTCATGCATCAGTAACTGGCTTCTCCCTATCAGGCTCCACAAAAATTTCTAGATGTAGTCTCCAACATGATTCTTCATTATGTCCTTGCAACTTGCATTCCTTACAGTATTTAGGCATATAATCATATTGTATATTTACCCATTCAGTTCTAACAGTACCTACAACTTCATCTTCTATATCCATACGAACTCTTATTGGCAAATCCTCAAGCAAATCCACCAATACCTTAACTCTAGCACAACTTGGCATAGCCTTGTTGACAGTGGCCAAATCTAATACAAAGACATTCCTACAGTTGAAGCCAAAGAAAACAAACATTCCTTTACAAAATATGCGGGCAAAAAGTTTGGAAAAGAAATCCATGCCATCACTTTAGATGTCACTTCCCCGACTTTAAACTTGGTATCACATATCAATAGACGTACTTGCTATTGATATCCATCCTTAGCCTTCAAATAATATTCTCCTTTAGATGTACAATTTGCAAAATCCTCAAGCAAAGTAAATCTGATTTAAACATGACGATCTCTAAACAAACCAATATTGCATTCACCCTTGATTCCACATTGTGCTGGAAGAATTTTACGTATCTCATTCAATTCTGGCCATCCATAGGAAAATTTCCCTAGAACTGCGTATTGTAATCCTTCCATGATATTCATTCGTTGAACTTCTGCTTCAGTCCACTTAATCATAGGCTGCCCAAGTAGAAAAGTGACAGGTTTCATTGGAATTGGTCGATGATCTCATTAGTTTTTGAACTGGACGTACTCGTGTGCATGGTAGTATTTAATAGATTAGGTTTAAGGATCTTGGAGTAATCTAATGGTTGTGGAGTAGGATTAGGAGTGGTTATGGGGTTGAGGGGAGGTAGACCAGCCGTTAAAGATGGCTGGCCACCGGCCGGTGTGGCCATGACAGCGAAATCGCGTGTTTCTCTCTCTAGTTGCCCGGAAAATCGCCAAAGCCTCTATCTCTAGACTCTATGAAGATTTTTATTTTTAATCAATCGGCTGCACAAAATTATAGATGAAGGCTTGTTGTCTAAACTAGACATAAGTTGATAACTAACCATTGTTAGCTTGTAGACTTAACTGTAGCGTGTATAGTTAGGTTGTTAAATGTATTCTTTGGTAGTTAGAAGTCAGTAATGGTTAGTTTTTAGTTGGAAGTTATTTACTGCATATATACACTATCATGGGCGAAGCTAGAGTCTTGTAAGGGTGGTCAATTGACCATCCTTCATTGTAAAGTTACATTGTATATATAGGTAAAATATTAGATTTTAAAGGTATATAATATATTTTGAACACCCTTTGCCGAAAATATTTTTTGACTTCTTTCAAGTTTGAACACCCTTTGAAAAATTCCTGGCTTCACCAATGTACTATATGCACAACGAATAAAAATGAACAGATTCCAGTTTCAATTCTCTCGATCTGTTTTTCTTCTCTCTCAAATTCTCTCTTCTTCTAGCCAAACTCTCTCTCTCTCACTCACTCTCTCTCTCTCTCTCTCTCTCTCTCTCTCTCTCACATTGACAGCCATTGCAGCTAACATGGTATCAGATCCACTAGCATAGATCTACATCGCAGATCTAATTTCTCTTCGGTCTTCTCAAAACATTAATTCAACAATTTCTGGTCGAATCATCTTAGAGTTCGTCTGAGCTAGAAGGAGCTAAGGTTTGTGAATTGAGTGAAAAATTCTCAGAATTTTTCACCACAGTTGTTCTGCGATTTCATAGCTGCTAAAAAATGGCAATTGGAGATAAGTCAGGTTCTTCAAGTGGTGTACATGTTCCTCCGACCACACGAATTAGTAATTTGGGAACGGGTACCATGGGTTTCCCAACAATCGATCACAATCATCCACTATTCTTACAGCCAACAGACACTCCAAGGAGTACATATATTGATATCTCTTCCGCTTATTAGATCGGACAATTATGCCCTATGGAGCCGTGCTATGAGGATTGGTGTGTTAGGTAAGAGCAATTTAGGCTTTGTTAATGGTCGATTTTATAAAACTAGGTTTGAACCAGAATTGTATAACCAGCGTGAAAAGGTTAATGATGTTGTTCTGTCATGGATCATGAACTCTGTTAGACCAGGGCTATTGAGTAGTGCCATGTATGCTTCTGATGCTCATAGGATTTGGGAGGATTGATAAGTAGGGACTTTAACTGCTTATTTGCTCTCTTTTACTTGTGTTTTACCTAAAAAATGCTTAAAAGTATTCCCGAGAACTAATGAAATGTGGTTTCTTGCAGGAATATTGGAAAATAAGCCAAATAAGTGAAAACCAAATCAAAAAGATGAAAAATTGGATAAGGACCAATACAAGGCAAAAAAGGCCACAATACGGACCGCACAATACTGTGTGCGGCCGCAAACTCTAAAGGAGCACTAATGGAATTTTCTCACAAAGTGCAGAATGCACACTTATTGTACGGCCGCAGAATCAAGTTTCAAAGAACTTGCATGTTGGAAGATTGAAGATGTGCAGACAACACTATTATTGTGCGGCCGCTGGAGGCCAAAATGTGGCCGCACTCATAAATGTGCGGTCCACATAGTGAAGGCCAGGTCCAGTCCAAGTTGAAGTGTGAGGCCGCACTCAAAAATGTGTGGTCCGCACAATTAAATGAAGTGCGGCTGCATTCCAATTTTATGCGTTCGCAGAAAGCCCAATTGACCAGCCAATCTCAACATACGGACCACAAACAGAATTGTGTGACCGCACAACCTCCGCAGGGACAATTTTGTCAGATATTTTCAACTTAGTATAAATGTAACTCTTTGTTAATTTTAGATAAAGTTTTGTAAGTTGGGAGCACCTGACATTCTCATTTACTGTATTGGGTACCATTGTACTAGATTAGTTTTTAAACATTAGATTTTCTTCCCTTAATCATCTATTATGAATTTTATCTTAGAATCTTCTTTAATTTCTATATTTTTCATGAGTAGCTAAACCCTTAGCTAGGGTTATGACCCAACCCTAGTATGGGTAATTAATGTATATTTGATTTAGGGCTTATATATGATTGGATTTATGATGTTTAACCTAGTTTTTATTTGAATTTGAGAATTGATGGTTGCAAACATTGATTCATGCCTATTTGACTTAGTCTCTACTTGAGAAAGAGAATCTAAGTCTTGGAAAACTTGGCTAACTAGGAATTGGGGTGAATTTAAGAAATTGATAGCCCCAATTAGAGGGTCGAACCTAGAGATAGTAAGATATGACTAGGGCATTTATCACTTGCCTTATGAAATACCATTTGGATTTGAGAAAGCCAAATCAGACAAAATCACTCAAACTACTAAGATATAGAGTGAGTAATTGAGTGTGATTGCTATATTGTATCCCGATCAACCAAACATGCCCTAAACCTCTAAATCCGTTAAGTAACCAACTAGGCAGAAGTCGCTACCCTAGATTTTTCATAACTTGAAAGACAATCAAAACCAAAAAATATTATCTCTTAGCTCTACAATTACAATCAATAGCTTAAAGGTAGAAGTATAAACAACAATCGAAAATGAGGAAGCGTAATTTGGGGCACATTATGTATACCTAATCCAAAATCTAACTCTATGAGGATGAAACCCCAACTTGCATTGGGTTTTTATTATTGCTTCGACCACCTCATAACCTATATTTGTTGTGTTAGTTTGGGGGACATCAATTTTTGGCGTCGTTTTCGGGGAGTTAAATGTATTATCTATATATCTAAATTTTTTTGTGATTTGTCTTGTTTTCCTTCTTAGTCACTAACTTTATTTTTTGAATTGACTATAGGTACGAGAATGGCTCTTAACAACGAGCCCATCAAGAACATGCCATTGGGGGAGGAAGTGGACGATGACCAGGGATATGAGGTTCTTCCTGAACCTCAATAAAATAGGTAAGGCCAACCGCCTCATGATAATGTTCCCGTCCCTCTCTTACCTCCACCAAGAGGTACAGTGCATCGGGTATTGCCGAATGAGGGTTATGCAAGTGCTATAGTCCCGCCCACATTAGGGTGGGCAACTTCCAAATTACCAATGTGATGCTTACACTACTTGAGCAATAGGGATTCCTCACCATGGCTTTGAGTCAAAACGCTTACAAGCATCTCAAAGGGTTTGTCAATACTTTTTGGGGAGCAAGAAAACCAATGTTTTCGAGGACGTGGTGCGGTTGAAGCTGTTTCCCTTTTTTGTATAGGGAAAGTCATTGGACTGGTTAGAGAGATTTCCCAATCATTCCATCCATACATGGGATGAGTTGGCGGAAAAATTCATTGCGAAATTCTTCTCTCTGGGGCATATGGCTACACTTCAGGATGAGATTCTTGCGTTCAAGCAAGATCCCAATAAGCAATTGCATGATATTTGGGAAAGACATCGTACCATGAATAAAGAGTTCCCAAATAATGATATGACCGAGGTCATGATCCAACAAACCTTCTACATGGGGATCAACAAAACAAATCAATATGTGGTAAATCAACTCACCGGTGGGAACTTCATGAACACGCCCTATGCCGAAGCTTTTGAAATTTTTAATGAGATGGCGGATACCTCATCGGCATGGAAAAGTAGAGCCAATGTTTCTCTAGGTGACCCAAATATCACTCACCTACACAAGGAACTACATGATCATGGGCAAGGTATTGTTGAGTTGGAAACCATAATGAATCAATTGGCCAAAGCTCAACTTTAACAAGTTCAAGGGCCGAAACAAGTGAATGGGATGGAAGGTATGAATATGATGATGAACAGAAGACGGGAAAAAGGTCAACAAATGTAAAGCCGTCCAAAAAAATTCATGCAAGATGATAGTGGGTATGACCAAGGTGATTCATCCAATGATCAAGAAGAAGAAGTGGAATATGTCAAAAATTATCAATGCCAAAGAAACAATTCTCAAGGACAAAATCAACGACAATGGCGGTCACAAGGAAATCAAGGATTTGGAACAACCAAGGCCACCAAGGCAACTGGAGTGGTGGTAACAATAATCAAGGTAACCAAGGCAATTGGGTAGGCACCAGCCAAGGGGGTTCGAACAATAATAACCAAAGGAATTGTGGGTCGGGCTTTCAAAGGCCCCCTATGTATCAACAACCAAGCAACAAGCCTCCATGTCCGTCTCAAGGTTCTAGTTCTTCCAATAATGAAATAGAATAGATTTATAATACTTTCAAAGAAATGATGGAGAAAAATACCGACTTTGATGCTTAATTAGCCTCCCACAAACTTCAATCCGCAATATAGAAGTTCAATTGGGCCAAATCTTGCAAGCATTGAACACTTGTCCTAGCGGGGCACTACCAAGTGTTATGGTGGTGAACCTAAAGGGTGAGAATAATACGGGTCGTATGATGGACGTGACTACAGAAAGTGGAAAAGGTGGAGATGCAACTACCTCAAATAAAATAATAATTGTGGATGATGATGTAGTGGTGAAAAAAGATGAAACTCCAAGCATTGTAGGTGAAGCTCATGAAGAAGTGAGAATTGATATTGATTAAAATGTGAGGAGACACAAGAAGAAGTGAACCCATCTAGGGAACACGTAATTGACATGAAGGAACCGGTAGTGCTAAAGGCTAAAACACCAATGCCAAGGCCTCCTCCTCCATACCCTCAAAGGCTTGCAAAGCAAAATAGTGAGAACCAATTCAAAAATATTATTTACATGATGAAGAGTTTGTCTATCAATGTACCATTGGAAGAGGCTTTTGAGAAAATATTGGGTTATGCAAAGTTCATGAATGACTTGGTGACCAAGAAAAGATCAACGAATTGTGAGACTATCAAGATAACACATCAAGTGAGTGCTATTGTGCACTGAATGGATCAGAAATTGGAAGATCCGGGCGCTTTCACAATCCCTTGCACTATTGGGAGCGTCGATTTTTTCCAAGCTCTATGTGATCTATGTAGTGCCCCCTTTTTCTTGCGAAATCGGGTTTATGATATTTGGGAGGTCCACTCGTTCCCTTTTGGGAATTGGGTTTAATACAATTGAAGAGTTTCTACCTAATGATTTAAGTGCATTAGGACACTTTAGAAGAGTTTGATTTGGATAACCAGAGATAGGGTAAGGGCTTGAAATTATTCCAAGGGGAAGGTGTTAGGCTGTCACGCCCCAAAACCGAGACGCGCGATCGGTGCTCGATCGGGTAGCCCCAGTCAAGCGGACCTGGGTGCCTTTCCTATCCCACGTGCTACCCCGTGTTTCCATTACTCATTAATCAAGGAAAATAGCAATTTATATTTTAAACACCTTTTTATAAGATATACATAACAAGCATGGTTTACAAGTTATACTGCCCAAACACAAAATACATAAATACATAAATATATAAATACATAACCCATGTTTCCTGTCTACGGAGCCTCTAAGGATATAAAAGAGTAATACAATACTTGTCGGTAATAAGGCTCCGGTTATACCTTACACAAAAACTAAAATAAAACTCCGGGGGAAAAGCGGCATGAGCCACACAGGGCCCCAAGAGGAAAGGGGCTCACCAATTCAGCTGATAGAGAGTGAAGGAGTGCTAGTGTCGGTGGACTAGAGTACCTGCTATGGAACCACCTACAATCATAACACGAATGTAGCACCACCGACAAAAGGAACGTCAATACATTTGAATTGTACTGGTATGTATGAACAAACTTTACCCAAGTAAAATAAAATAACACACAAGTAACAGACAGCAATAGAATCAACGATCAAATGCACATGAAAGAAACCACCAAATCCAAACAAGTTTCACAATCTCTCATTTTCCCCTTTCAACATTATCTCATCACATCGGTGATTTCACAAGTTTTCAATATTTTCATTTCAGTAGTGATTTCGATAACGTTTTCCACCCTTATTACCTCGGCCACCCTTATTACCTTGGCCACCATTATCACCACAACCCACACCTTATTACTTCGTGTTGCGGCACGCAACCCGATCCCACTGAAAAAATCATATTTCACCTTATCACCACAACCTATGCCTTATTATTTCGTGTTGCGGTGCGCAACCCGATCCCACCGGACAAATCACATTTCACACAACAATAACATCAACAACAACAAAAATTCACAAGAATTTCCATAAACATCAATACCATTTGCATCATATACAATAGCCCAATGTACAATTTAAGTCACAATGATAATTGCCCTTGACAAGTCACATATGGTATTATCACAGTTGTTTCGATTGCATCAATTACGACTTCTTTCCATCATTTGTTACACAACCATTACCACATAAACGCATTCACACACACACACACACTTGGTTTGTTGCCATTTACTTACACCATTGTATTGAAAAACTTAACCAACAATGTTCAAGGCATATTAATCACATGAATTCACAAATAGTCCACATAAGTAACACATACCAATTTCTCGCAGCCAAGGGGACTTCACAAAGGTTAAAGCTAGCCATACATACCTGGAGTCGAATTACCCTTTTTACTTCTACTTTCAGCTCACCAACAGCCTAGTATCGACAATCTACTTCACAAATTAACACATATATCTTAGAATTGAAGCTCACAATTACTACCCGAACTTATTTAGTTTACCAACCCCTCTTTTACAAACCTTTACTTCTACCCAATTCCTCTTACTAGATTTTAGGTTTTAAAATACATGCATGTGTATTTCAACTTCCACTTTCAATAATCAATGCATGAGAATCCCCCTTTTTGTTTAAGTATGAAAACCAATAAAAAAGGGTTGGGGATTTTACCTGAAATAACACAGATGAAGACAATTACTTGAAATTTTCGGCTCGGGTGACTTTGAAAATCAAATTTGATGAAGATGAACTCTCTCTCTCAAGAACCATCTCTTCCCTCTCTCTATTTTGTTCAAAAAGAATGTTAAAATGAGGGATTGGGGTATTTTATTGAAAAGGGTCGGGTTTAAAACTTAGAAAAATAGGAGCCCGAGTCAGATTTGCGGTTGCACTTTGCGATCGCAAAGTGAAAATACGGTCCGCATAATGGATCGCAAAAGTGCTCCAAACACTGAACATTCTGTTTGGGTTTGCGGCGGAAATGCAATCTGCATACCTGATTTGCGGTTGCATAATGCACCGCATCTTTTACCTCAAATTTGACTGACACACTGATTTACTTTGCGGTAGAAATGCGGTCCGCATATCAGTTACGTGATCGCATAATGGACCGCATTTATACCTCAATTTTAACCAAATCACTAACTCAATCAACAACAAAAATATTGTCTGCATACTTGATTTGCGACCGTATTCTGGATCGCATAAGAGCACTTTTCTTCAAAACTTTGACTATTTGATTTTTAAATGCTAAATCAGTAAAAAGGGTCCGAACCGCGGCGAGCTACACATTCCTAACACATATTCGGGACTTGACACTACGAGCTACTAGGTTTTGAGGACAAGTTTTCACGGGGCCTTACATAGGCACCCCTTAGAATCCACTAGTGTGGTTCCCGGCCAAGCTATTATTGTTACTTAAGGTGAAAATAACACATAGGCAAGTAGGACTTCAAATAAGAGGGGATTTCACATAAAGAATAGAAATAAACAAAGTTGGAAAGCATTAAAGATAGTTGATTTAGATAAAAGAAACAAAGAACAAAGGGAAGTGAGTCCTAGGTTTATTAATAATATGGATCACCCCACACAACATCAGGTAATCACTCTTATGCGTGATGTTATCGCGTGGTCATCATATCTATATCTACCCTTTCCCACCCCTTTAAGGTACTAAAGCGCGGAATGATCTCGTTTACTTATTGCATGCTATTACCCGCCCCAATCCTGTCAATCCCGGATGTATTTTGGATTACAAATCCTAAAGGGAAGAGATGCTGGGATTATTTGTGGTTTTAAAAGAAAAAATACTAAGGCGACAAATAAAACACATATAGCAAGTTTGGGGGGGGGGGGCATATAAACAAATAACAATGCTCAGACAGACCTCCTTTAAACCAAAGAAAAATTATAGTTTAGCATGTCTCGCACGTACTGTTTAAGGTCTAATTAAGACTTAAAGATTTGAGGCAGACTGATTTATTACATTGTTCAGATAGGAAGCCCGACTCAGGCCTGCCTGCTAGTTGTAGTCAATAAAATTTGATTTAGTGTATAAGTTTATCCTAAGGCTTGCCTAAGTGTTGGAAAAAGCCCTATATGCATGATATCTATTGATTTCAGAAAAGAATGAAGTAGATTGAATACATATTGATTAACAAAAGTTGCCAGTTAAAAATGAGTTTTAGAGGAGCACAAGTTCTGCCATTGGTAATATGTTATTACTGCTAGTTTGAGACTTATGAGCGGGTGCGGTGATTCAAATTAGATTAAAGCTCCTATAGGCATGCTTTCTATGCGTTTGACGACTTTAGAAATACATTTATAAACATAGCAAAAATGCAGAAGACCCTATAGGCATGTCATCTAAATGCTGGATTTTATATGAACATGACATCTGATTTAGTTATTAAGACCTATAAACGTGTTTGCCTAGTAAGAAGTGGATATTCAAGAACCAGAAAGGACCTACAGGCATATTTTCTATAGGCATGTGTATCCTATAGACATGGTATCTATATATAAGAATGCAGAATCTTATAAGCATGATATCTATATGTGAACATGCTAGAATTAGAAATCTTATGGGCAGGTTATCTACATGTGAACATGCTGAAATTAGAAATCCGGTGAGCAGGATATCTACATGATATGCAAAAATCAAAAATTCCCTATGAGTAGGATATCTACCCCTTTTGCATACATGGTTACCCCTCCCTTTTCACTAGTCATCCCTAAAAGTTTTATTACAAGTTGTTATAGTCAAAAGAAAATAAAATAAAGAAAATACATCAGAAATTGAAAATTACAACCAAAGAGATCCTGATTCAGACTTCCTGTCTGAAGTATGAAGTAAACTAACTCCAAAGATCATCTTTCAAAGACTTTCTCCCATTTGGGTGTGTCATAGTTCCCTAAGAGTTTCATAAGAACCCCGGGCAGCGCTTACACCCAAATGTATTACCATATTAAGCCATAATGTAGTATGGAAGGGTTAGCCCTCAGGTGTCCAAGTTTAGAGGGAACTCAAGGTCCCAAGGCAAGGCCCACAAGAGGAGGGCAAAACTTAAGAACCAAGAGAGAGTGCAAGTGCAGAATTTTGAAAAGGGGAAAGAGGAAGGGAAACAGTACACATATAGATTTAGTGAATGGGGAGTTGTAAGAGGTAAAAAGCAGGCTAGTGGGCATAACCCAACAATAGGAGATGCTGGCACACCCATCCCCTAAGGGAACAAGTTCAATCCATTGAAAAGAACTTGCATATTGCCATATTTTAAACTGTAACTCAAAGCACATGAATTGAAATAGGGAATAGGGATTCATAGCAGGAACAAGCAAACGGAAATCAACATGCTAGTTTAAGTATTTAACTCTGCAGAAGTAGTAAAGAGACATAGATGCAGAAAGCTGTAAGTAAACACATTTTGGTGATGTTGAAAATTAAAATTTGGATGTATCAGTTTGAAAGAAACAAATAGGGAAAAGTAGTAGTCTTGTGAAAGACAGAATGTAGACAAGAAGGAAGAATACTATTATATGTATGTGAGTATGAGTGCAGAAGAAGTTCTGAATTGTGTGTTTGTGAAGAAAGGGTCGTGCCTTTTATAGTGTAGAAAGTCATGAGGAAACAAGGTAAGAAAATATTTAAGGAATTGATTATCAATCAATTACACAAGACTTCCCTTAATTAAGGGATTCAAATTTAAACGGGTATAATCTAATTAAGGAAAAAAATTAATCAAACACTTTGTGCAAAGTAGGCAATTAAGGGTAAATACATAAACATTTTATTTAAAATAGAATTTTGAAATACACAATTGTGCAATTAAGGAAATAGAATCAATTAATAGCCGAGAAATCAGAGGTCAGTGATTTGTCATGAATGAACCGAGTCAAAAGATGGGAAAGGTTTTTAAATTAAGGGAAATCAACAAACATGGAAAGAGAATCCATGCAACCCATATTCAGAGGAGAGTATGAACTAATTACAGATTTAAAAACTACTTTAGAGGAAAGTTCATCATATATAAGGAGCATACAAACACGTTAAGCATGAAAGAAGGCTATAATGTCATTGTAAAATCAGTAGAAAATCCAGTATAGAAGAGTTTAGCAAGAAGTCCAAACTTAATTAAAAGACTCGAAGTTAGTTTAAAAGAGTCAGGGGTTCTAAAAATAAAACCCTAGTTCAATCAAATTATATGATCAAACTTGGCAAAACCCTCAAATTTAGGGTTTCCACCTTGAATCAAGTACAGAGGAGAAGGCAAGTGGTCGAAACAGGCTCGGAGGTTTCAGAGAAGAACTGCAACCTCTTGCATGCTTCAATCAGTAACAGAAACTCATAAGAAAACATGATATCAATGTAACAGGCAGAACACAGTAGAAGCATTCAAAGAAAAAATAAAGGAAAATATTGATAGAAACAGTAAAAGAAGCATGCTTGAGAAGTTTTCCAGAAGAGACTTAAAACTAGGCTTAGTAGAAGGCAAATAAGGAAATTTAAGAACTTAGCAGGAAAATACAGTAGGAGAAACATGCTTAAGAATTTTTTTTATAAGAAACTTAACCAAGGATCAGTAGAAGGAAAGTAGTAAAATACTTAAGAACACAGTAGAAAAGTATAGTAGGCGAAACATAGCAGAACATAGTAGAAGAAAATACCAGAACATAGTAGGAAAAACATGGTAACATACAAGCATGGAGCATATAAAACACAGTAAAAGAACATACAAGAACGGAGTATAAAAACTTAGTAGAAGAGCATACAAGAACAGAACTCAGTAGGAGAACATACAAGAATGTGGTAGATATAAAAAACAGGAGCACAGTAGAGGAAAATACACAAAAGAAAAGGGAAAGAAAGTCAGAGAAACACTTAAATATTTTTTTCAGAAAACCCTAGATCGGAAAGAAAGATTTTAAAAAAAGTAATTTTTGAAAGAAAAGTTAGGGAAATCGTTTGAAAAACTCAAGGAGAGCACAGATACAAAACGAATCTAAAGAAATCGGAGAAAACCTCGGAGAGCTAGGGTTTCAGAAGAACCCGAGATATGAGAAAAGCTTTGAAAGCCCATCGATCTGAGTCGGAGAGCTCAGAAATAGGCTCAGATAACATTGGTACGCCGAAGCAAGGCTGGAGATGACCCTGGAACCTCGAAACGCCAGAGGTCTGGGTGCAAATCTTTGAGGTCAAGTCTCGAATATTCAGAGATCAAGTGTATAAGAGCAAGGGGAGGTGAGTATAGGGCTCTCACAACCTGGGAAGCCATGGATTCCGGTGGGTTTCACGGTGGAAGGTGAAGAGAGGCGGCTAGGGTTAGAGAATGTTCGAGAGTGTTTAAGAGAGGGGAGGGTTTCAGAGGCTGCTGGTTAGGTGAAATGATTTAGGGTTAAGGGGTGTTGGTGGATTAAAAAAGGAAAGGAGGAATTGTGGTCGTTGATCATTTTGATCAAGGGCCTGGATTTAATGGGGGAGGGTAATTTATGAATTGGGATGGTCAAATTGAGATTGAAATTGGTTTAATTGGGAGGGGGGGTCGATTTGGGATAAAATTTAAATAGGTAGGGCTAGTATTTAAATAGCCATTTTCCCCTTTTATATTATAAAGATAGTAAAATAATTTTTGAAAACAAATTAGAGGTACCAAATTAATGAATAATGTATAAATATTGAATTAAAAATATTGCGATCAATTTTGTAATTATAAACGCAATCAAATCTTAAGGTAGGCTAAAATTGCAATTATGTGCAATTTAATTTTAAAATACTCAATAAATTTGCAAAACATGTGAAAAAATTACCTTAGCTATATTTTGGTATAAATATGAGAATAAAATAAATTAATCACCAAAAATAATAATTTGAGGAGTAATTATTGGTTTTTATACTACTAAAATAGGGTAATAAATTATTTTAAAAGTCTTTTAAAATTAGGAAAAATACTAAAATATTTGGACACACTTATATATGCATACATAGGCTATTTTGAAAATATTTTGCATATGAAAAACATATAGGGAAAAATTGGGTTTCAACAGTTCCCCCACTTTACTCGGGAAGGATGAAAGAGTTGTCGGGTAAAGATATGATGGCTAATTTGACCGAACGGAATGGTTTAAAGAATTTGAGCATGATCTGGTTCCTGAGCTGCCTACATATCCTTGGTCTTACAGGAATCAGGCCATATGTAGTTCAGGATCCGTTGGCGAAATATGCCGATGGCGGTTTTTCAAGAACGAACGCGATATTCAGGTTGGGATGGATGGCTAAGGCCTAATAGGGCTGCGGGAAATGGAGCGGGATTGCTCTTGCTGAGATGGCCATTGCTCGCCGGTCTACCTGCGAATAAGTAATACAAGTGTTTATTGTGGAAAAATTTAAACATGATACAATTTCCCGTTGGACCATGAATGCTGTCTTTGGACGGTTAGGATGACGTCCTTAGACCATGATGTCCTGGGCCATGAAGCGTATAATGAAGTATTTATAGGCCATTAAATGATGCTCTCAGGCTATAAGAATGATGCCTCTGAACTATGATGCCTTTGAATAATTATATGCAAGAGATTAAAAGGGGTCATCAAGCTATGGCATGGCATTCTTGGGCTATGAAAATGGCGACTCTCAATAATGACGCCTTTGGATAATTTGGCGATCTATCAGCCCATGAAATGCGGTAGGTGGCAATCTTTCAGCCCATGGAAGCTTAAATAAAGTGGCGATCTTTCAGGCATGCAGGATGTAGATAAGGTGGCGATCTTTCAGCCATGCAAGACGCAAATAAAGGTGGTGATATTTCAGCCATGCATGATGTAAATAAAGTGGCGATCTTTCTGCCATGCAAAATGTAAATAAAGGTGGCGATCTTTCAACCATGCAGATGGAGGTAGAGCTTAACCTCGAAAGGCAGAATGGTAGCCTTATGCAATGCAGGTATGCAAATAGAGGTAGAGCTTAACCTCGGAAGGCAGAATGGTAGCCTTATGCAATGCAGGAATGCAGATAGAGGTAGAGCTTAACCTCGGAAGTCAGAATGGTAGCCTTATGCAATGCAGAGAATGCAGATGGAGAATGTGCTTAGTATCGGAAGGCATAATGGTAGCCTCATGCAGTACAAAAATGCAGATGGAGATAGAGTTTAGTCTCGGAAGGTAGAATGGTAGCCTTATGCAGTGCAAGAATGTAGATGGAGACAGATCTTAGTCCCGGAAGGTAGAATGGCAGTCGTATGGAATGCAAGAATGTAGATAGAGACAGAGTTTAACCTCGGAAGGTAGAATGGTATGGAGACAGAGCTTATTCTTGGAAGGCATAATGGTAGCCTTATGCAAGATTTAAAAGGCGAATAGTAATAAAATTTCTTAGCAGATAGCTGATAGCTGATTGTGATATTGTGGTTGCTGGGGATATTGCATACGGATAGCAACTATGAATAAGTGTGACGGTTTTGAGAGTTGTATTCCTAAACAGTATGAGTGTATGATGTATTTGATGAACTTGCAACTTGGGTGCCTGCATCCAAAGAAAAAAAGTGAGTTTTGCAAAGGGGAAAGGTTAGTTCGTGTCCCTGCTGGCCTTGCTTGCCCTATTCGGCTTTGATCTAATGATAAGGTATGTATCATTGGGGTAGCGTCGCTGAACAAAGTGATTTCGATAATAAACATGCATGATTTTGTAAAGATATGACATAATTATATATTTAAGAAATAGTTTTTAGATGAACCGATGACTATGACGTGGTTCAGGACACTGCGACCTCTCTTGCTTCAGAATTTTGAGGGTCCTCCTCAAAATTCTGCCCTAGTTTACTAGGCTACTGCTTCTGGCGGTTGCTTGCGATGATCAGCTGAAGTTACTTCGAAATTTTGAGGGTCCTCCTCAAAATTCTGCCCCAGTTTCCAATTGCGGGGAAAATGAAAATTTGATTGAATTGTGACCGAACCCATAAGGCTACCTGCATATCCCATCTTAAATGGGAATCAGGTCAGACATAGTTCAAATTACATCATATAGGAAAGCATAAAATTACACATAGTAGCGCTTGACTGAATCTGAGTTGATTGGTTTTAGCCAAACTTTTCCGTCTATTTCTGCAAGTATGGGGGCTCCTCCTGTCAGAACTCGATGAACCAGGTATGGACCCTTCCAATAGGGACCGAATTTCCCTTTGGCTTCATCTTGATGCGGGAAAATTTTCTTTAACACCAGCTGCCCCGGAGTGAACCGTCTTAGTTTGACTCTCTTGTTGAAGGCTCTTGACGTTTTATTCTGATAAATTTGAATGTGGCAAACTGCATTCATTCTTTTACCATCTATAAGAGCCAACTACTCGTAGAGACTTCTCACCCATTCTGAATCATTGAGCTCGGCTTCTTAAATGATTCTTAAGGAAGGAATTCCTACATCGGCGGGAATGATTGCCTCTGTACCATAAACCAACATATAGGGAGTTTCCCCAGTTGATGTGCCGACTGTGGTGCGATACCCAATAGAGAGAATGGTAGCTTTTCGTGCCATTGCTTATGCTTCTCTATCATTTTACTTAGTATCTTCTTGATGTTTTTGTTGGCGGCTTCTACGGCTCCATTCACCTGAGGCCAGTAGGCTATGGAATTCTTGTGTCTAATCTTAAAGGTCTCACACATAGCTTTCATTAAGTCACTGTTGAGGTTGGAGCCATTGTCAGTAATGATTGATTCTGGAGTCCCGAATCGGCAAACAATGCGGTCGCGGACAAAGTCTGTCACGACTTTCTTAGTCATTGCTTTGTAAGATGCTGCTTTGACCTATTTGGTGAAATAATCAATTGCCACTAGGATGAATCTGTGCCCGTTGGAAGCGGCAGGTTTGATTAGTCCAATAACATCCATTCCCCATGCGACAAACGGCCATTGTGAGCTTGTTGTATTAAGCTCAATTGGAGGTACCTTTATCATGTCTGCATGTATCTGACAGAGGTGGCATTTTCGGACATACTGGTTGCAGTCTGTTTCCATGGTCATCCAAAAGTAACCAGCACGGAGGATCTTTTTTGCTAAGACAAAATCGTTCATATGTGGATCATAGGTCCCAGCATGGATTTCTTCTAGCAATTTAGACACTTCCTTGGCGTCGACACACCCTAACAATCCCAAATCAGGAGTCCTCCTATATAGGATTCCTCCGCTGTGAAAGAAATTGTTGGACAATCTTCGAAGGGTGCGCTTTTTAGTAGCATTTGCAAGCCCTGGGTACTTTTCTTTTGCCAAATATTCCTTGATGTCATGAAACCAAGGTTTTCCATCTGCTTCCTCTTCTACATGAGCATAGTAGGCTGGCTGATCATGGATCTTCACCGGAATAGGATCAATAAAGTTCGTATCTTGACGCTGTATCATGGATGCTAGGGTGGCTAATGCATCGTCAAACTCATTTTGGACTCTGGGAATATGTTGGAACTTTGTCTTTGTGAACCTCTTTCTCAACTCCTGTACATTAGTACAGATAAGAGAGTATCTTGGAATTCTTGGTTGCCCATTCTCCTCTTACCTGATGTATGAGTAGGTCTGAATCCCCAATTACTAGCAACTTGTTGATGTTCATGTCAATGTCCATTTTGAGCCCTAAGATGCGGGCTTCGTACTCAGCCATATTGTTGGTGCACGGGAACCTAAGTTTGGAAGACACTGGATAATGCTGACCGGTTTTTGATACTAGGACTACCCCTATGCCGACTCCTTTGAAATTTTCTTCTTCGTCAAAAAACATTCTCCAACCATCATAGGATTATACAATGTCTTTTCCTATGAATAATACCTCTTCATCTGGGAAATACATTTTTAGGGGTTCGTATTCTCTGTCCACAGGGTTTTCAGCAAGGTGATCCGCTAGTGCCTGTCCTTTGATTGCTTTCTTCGTTATGTAGACGATGTCGAACTCACTCAACAGGATTTATCACTTGGCTAGTTTGCGAGTGGGCATGGGCTTCTGAAAGATGTACTTCAAAGGATCCATCCTTGATATGAGATATGTAGTATAGGCACAGAAGTAGTGCCTCAGCTTCTGGGCCACCCAGGTAAGAGCATAACAGGTGCGTTCTAACAGAGAATACCGAGCCTCATATGGAGTGAACTTCTAACTCAGATAATAAATGGCTTGTTCCTTCTCTCCCATTTCATCATGTTACCCCAAGACACAACCAAAGGTACCATCTAACACTGCGATATAGAGTAGCCAAGGTCTACCTGGCTCAGGCAGGACTAAGACTGGTGGTGTTGATAAGTATTCCTTGATTCTGTCGAAAGCCTTCTGGCATTCATCGGTCCATTTGGTGGTGTCATCCTTTTTCAACATCTTGAAGATCGGCTCACAAATAACTGTAGATTTTTCTATGAACCGGCTGATGTACTTAAGTCTTCCCAAGAAACTCATTACGTCCTTCTTGTTCCTTGGCGGTGGCAATTCTTGAATGGATTTGATCTTTGATGGATCCAGTTCTATTCCCCAGGGATTCACAATAAACCCAAGCAATTTTCCAACTGGAACTGTGAATGCATATTTTTTGCGGGATTCAGTTTCAGGTTGTACTTTCTCAGTCTATTGAAGAACTTCCTCAGATCTTCCATGTGATCACTGACTTTCTTGGACTTGATGATGACATCATCTACATATACTTCAATCTCCTTGTGCATCATATCATGGAAAATGGTATTGATGGCCCTCATATAGGTGGCCCCTACATTCTTTAACCCAAACAGCATCATCTTGTAGCAGTACATTCCCCACGACATAATGAAAGCCGTTTTCTCAGCATCTTCTTCATCCATCCAGATGTGATGATACCTCGCAAAGCAATCTATGAATTACTACAACTCGTGCTTGGCACAATTACCAATAAAGATGTGTATGTTTTGGAAAGGGGAAGTCGTCTGTTGGACTGGCCTGTTTGAGATCCCAGTAGTCGACGCAGACCCTAACCTTCCCATCCTTCTTCGGTACTGGCACAATGTTGGCTACGTATGTTGGATATTCCACTACCCTGAGAACCTTAGCTTTGTTCTGCTTAGTGACTTCTTCCTTGATTTTCAAACTCATATCTGGCTTGAACTTTCTGAGCTTCTGGTTTACTGGTGGACATGTCAGATTAGTCAACAGTTTGTGTGCCACGATAGATGTACTCAGCCCAGTCATATCATCGTATGACCAGGAGAATATGTCCTCATATTCTCTTATAAACTCTGTGTATTCTTCCTTTTCTAATGGTGACATATGAACGCTGATTCATGTTTCTTTGATATTTTCTGCATCTCCCTGGTTAACAATCTCAGTCTTGTCCATGTTGGACTTAGTTCTGTTCTCAAATTCTCAACTTCCTTAGTAATCTCTTCCGGTATATCATCTTCCTCTGAATCTATGTCCGTTTGTTCCATTGTCTTATTGCATGTGACAGTCATTAGTTCATCAAGATAAGTAATAAAAATGCTGTTTAAGTAAAGTAATGAGAGAAAATAATAAGAGTAAGATTTATAAGAAAACTGAAATGCTTTGACAAATTCCTTAACTGTTTTTGAACATTGGAGCTCTTTCTTGCAAAAATAAAAATGCGAAAGGAAAGTAAACTAGTAAAATAAAATAGTGCATGATGCTTGTTTAGCCTTGCTACCCCGAGGATTGCCGGGCTCTGGTGGTTCTGATAGTCTAGTTATTGAGGCATGCTCCTGTGCTTACAACCTGTATGGAAGGGCCTTCCTCCCTTTCCTCCTAAAAAATGACACAACACTCCATATCATCGTCTTCCAAGGACAAATTCCTCACTGCTGTCAGTGCTTACTCTTCTTTTGACCCATAGATCACTTCGACTGGTTGGAAAGTCTGTTCCAAACGGGGTATCGGCTGCTCCAATGGATAGTAAGGGCCACGCCATAGTGGCGACCAGTGGTTGAATTCCTCCCAAGTATACTCATACCCCAATCCAAAGGTGGTGCCATGTTTCTTGAGCTTGATGGGCTTAACTATTCCTTGGAGGTTTTTGCCAAGTCCCTTGCCAGGTTCATACCTGCTCCAGTTCAATATGCTTTCGATTTTGTTATCCCGCTATTTGTCTTTATCAACGGCGTTGACTCATTTGATGTGGTGGTAAGTTTTCCTACCTATCCTTCTTCTGCCTCCAATTGTTGGAATGGTCTGGCGACTGTATATGGTATCGCTACCGTTGCCATGAATGATCACCTCTTGGTAATTCCACTCAAACATCACTGCCTGATGTAGTGTTAATGCTACAGCCCTAGCGGTATGAATCCATGATCGTCCCAATAATAGATTGTAAGATACTAGTACGTATATCACATGAAAATCAACATCAAACCAAGTAGGCCCCATTTGCAAACACAAGCTAATTTGCCCAATAATAGACCTTTGGGATCCGTCAAAAGCTTTTACGTTGATGGACCCATAATTGATCTCATGCAACCCCTTTCCTAATGTCCTGAGTGTCACCAGCGGACAAATGTTGAGGCTGGATCCTCCATCCATCAGGATTCTAGTGATAAAATAATCTTCACACTGCACGGTGATGTGCAATACCTTGTTGTGACTCAACCCCTCTGGTGGCAGCTCATCTTTATGAAAAGTGACTTTGTGACTTTCTAATACCTGGCCTACCATGTTTGCCATCTCTCCACCGGTGATGTTACTTGGTACATATGCCTCACTTAACACTCTTAACAATGCATTCTTGTGTGCATCAGAGCTTTGTAGCAAAGGAAGGATAGAAATCAATGCCGGTGTTTTGTTCAGCTGATCGATGACTGAGTATTCTTTTGCTTGTATCTTTCTTCAGAGATCGTCGGGCCCGATGTTAGTGATGGTTGGCCGACTAGAGGTCTACTTGCTTGACTCAGCCAAATGTTCTAGGGTATAAACCCTGGTGGTTCTTGTCATACCCTGTGCCGCAACGGCTTTCCCAAACTTGAACTTTGCCTTTCTTCTGGCCTTGGCTGTGTAATCCCAAGGTATGGCCTTTGTGTGGAATGGTGTTATTGCCGACATTGCCATTGGAATTGGCGCGACTATCCCTACTCCGAACGGAGTAGACCCCTTAGGCGGTAAAACTGTAACTTCAAAGGGTGTAGGTGTGTTTGCTGGTGACATAAACTCAACCTCAATTGGCACTAGAATCTTTGCAGAGGATAGTGCTTCAAACTCGAGTGACATGGACATGTTTATCTCGGCGTCCCCAGAAGGCTGAATCCAGACTACAATCGAATTAAGGGTGACTACTGGTTTCTGTGATTAAACCGATTGATCCCTTGGGGTCCCAGTAATCCTCTATATCGATCAAGTGAACACTTCCGCCCTTGTGGTCTGGCAGAGGGTTATTATGAACATTCGAAGCAGGCTCCTTTTTCATAATAATCTTTTTGTCAATTAAAGTCTGGATCTTATCCTTCAGAGAGCGGCATTCATCAATTGTATGTCGTTTCATGCCGGAATGTTATGCACACAATTTATTTGGATTGACCCACTGAGAAGGGTTTTCTGGGTTTATGGCAGAGATAGGGGTGACATAACCAGCAACTTTGAGCCTTTCGTACAACTGGTCAATTGGTTCAGCGGTGGCGGTATACTGTTTGGGAGGTCTGCGGTCAAAATTTGGTCGAGGTCTAGGGAAGTTTTGACGTGGGGGAAGTGATTAATAGTGGGATGGTTGGGTGTTGTATGCTTGGTAAACATGCGCTGGTTGGGAGTATTTGGGTGAAGTGGGATGATATAGTGGAGATGACTGATAAGTGGGTGGTGGAGTATGGTAAGTGGGTGAGGGTGCTTGGTAATTTGGGGTAGGCTGATATGTGATTGGAGTTATTGGGTATATTTAGTATTTGATTGGGGAATTGGTCCTCTGTGCAACCATTATAGTAGTTACGTCCTTTTTCTTGGACGTACCGCCAGATTGAAAAGCTTTATTGGTAGCTTGCAAGGCTTCACAGTTCGTAACCATACCACTCTTGATGCCTTCCTCGATCCTTTCTCCTAGCATGATGATGTCCAAAAATTTGTGATTCTCGATCAGCATCAACCTTTTATAATACTGTGGGTCTTGGGGCCGAACGAAGAATTTGTTCATTTGCTCTTCTTCCAAAAAGGCCTAACCTTAGCAGTTTCCGATCTCCATCGAGTAGCATACTCGCGGAAGGTCTCTATGGGGTTCTTCTTTAAGTTGTGAATATATAACACAACTGGTGCATTCTCCGTGTTGAACCTGAATCTGTCCATATAATCGGATGCCATGCTTACCCAACTTAACCACTTCTTCGGATCCTGGCTAATGTACCAAGATTAGGCGTCTCCCTTCAAGCTTCTCATGAAAAGCTTCATGCGGATTTTCTTGTCTCTTCCCACTCCGACCAGCTTGTTATAGTACATTCTCAAGTGGACCCTAGGATCCCCTGTACCATCAAATATCTCGAACTTGGGAGGTTTGTACACTTCGGACAGTTTGACATCGGGCTGTATGCAAAGATCTTCATAGTTTAGCCCCTCAATTCCCTTACTACCTTCAACGCCTAGAATTCTTCTAGTCAACCTTTTAAGCTCTTTGGCCATATTTCTGATGAGCAAGTCCTTATCATCGGTTTCGGGTATGCTTGAGATGGGATAGGTGGAGTGTGGAACAATCTCCACGTAGATGGGGGTATTATGTTGGGTGCGGCAGTGGTCATTTGTGGAGTTTTGGAGTTCTGGGATGATTAGTGGGGTGTTATTTTAGGTATGGAAGGTATTGCAGTATCGGTGGGGAGCAGGATGGTTTTGTAGTTTTGGGATGTTTTGTGGAGGTACAGGATTTTGAGTAGCTGGGAAAGTAACCTCTAGAGTGGTGAGGGAAAATGACATATTTGCCAAATTCAGGACTTGATCCAGTTCTTCCTGAAATTTCAACAACTTTTGTTCCAGTTGGGATGCATTTTCCTTGGGGACCAGAGTATCATGATGGACCTCTACCCGTTCAGTTGAGTTGTTCAAGTATTCCATTTTTCCTTTGTTTTTGTGTCTGACGGGACTAGTTGGAGGAGTAGGTGGAGGGCCCCTAGATCTCGTGAAATATGATGATGTTTCTAGAGTTCACGAACTAATCTTTGGGGAGGGGAATAAACAAAAGTAAAATCAAAAGGTTACAAGTCAGTGAGGATCATCAAAAAAATATATTGCAATATTTAAATGCCAAAAACTTGTTGCGACCAAAACACTCATGCAAGTGTACGCGATCGACAAGTAATATAGTAGTAAGTAAAGTATCGTTCCCACGAGGAATTGTGATCAACTCATCGACTGATGCAGACTCAAACAATTATCAATTCAAGCTAATTTATCACGAAATACATAAATAATCAATTTACAATTTTAACTAAAAATCAAACAATAATACAACACACAATTACTACGATAATTACACAATATTCTGATAACAGTTTTTATAAAAGATATTCTAGGGTCATGGGCTTGCTAGAGGTCATGCCAAGTTCTTAGCTTAAGATTTATTTCTTGAATTATCTGGGTTATTGATTATAAGGTTAGTAATATCCATAAGAATCTGTCGAATTCTTATGCGCCTATTCAAGTTAAATTAATACATATATGTCTATGGCATTAATATTAACAAGAATGCATTTATAATTCCTATTTTTCAACCAAACAAGGAAATTAAGTATATGACTATCTTAATCGCAAATCTTTCACCCGATGCCCAGGATTCAGATCTTGTTCTATTTGATTCTATTTGCAATCAAGAATTTTCTTTTTCAAGTTTAATTCAAGATTCATAAATAGTATTTCACTGTTATCTACACAGTAAAATAATTAACAGCAGAATCAAATAAAAAAACCCATAATGATAAATTCAAGATCTTCAATCTAAGCTTCAAATAACAAGATCATCTAACACCCATGACCCCAGAATATTTGGGTTTTTAGCTCCTCATATTCATACAAATATCAACAATAAAAGTCTTGAACATAATATAAGTAAATACAAGGAGAAGGTTTAGAAAAACTCTTTCAATCCTTGCTCCAAGATGTTGTTCCTCTTTGATTTTCTTCTCCAAGATGAATCTCCTCTCCTTTTTCTCTCTAAAAATCAGTCTGGTCCGTCAATAATGGAGGTTTTTCCCCTTTTAATCATGTAAGAAGGGGTTTTGATAATTATGCCCTTTTTAGTCCGAAATGGAATATTTATGCAATTTTTAAACACTCGCAGCACGCCACGCGACGCCCCGTGCGCCGCGTACGTGGATGGACAGAACCTGAGGCAGAATACAATTTTTTATCTGGAGCAGCACGAAAATTTGCACTGCCGCACCGCCCCCTGCGGCGCCCCACGTGGCGTGGTAGTGGAAATTCGGGAAATGCAGAACATAAAAGTTGTAGCCCTTTTAAATAGCTTTCCATCAATATATTATGGAGCCCAAACGGAGTTCTAAGCAAAAAGTTATGGGCATTTCACTAAGCAATGTGTCGTATGCCTGCTTGACTCATTGTTTTGTTCCCCGGTCTTGCGTTGTGACCCCCGAACACGATTCCAACTTGATTTATTTAGGTTTTACTCAGACTTCAAAGCCTAAAATTACTCAAATTCATCCCGATTTCATTCTTAAGTCTGAATCTCTTCCTGCAAGGCATAAATCATGAATTTAGTACAATTCATTATCATTTAAGCTCAAACCTTTGTAAAATGCAGTAATTAAAGTGTTGTTACAACGACTAAAACACGAGTTTTTAGCCAATGATCAGCACCCCGCACTTAAACTATTGCTCGTCCTTAAACTATTGCTCGTCCTCGAGCAGCTAACATACACTTCACATATTGACAACCTTTTTATCAAACAATTTCTTCTAACAACACATGCCGACACTTAGGTACCTATTCATAATATTTCAACCTCAAGACATGACTCCAAAGTGCCACGCATTTTTACAACATGCTTACTTACTCTAACATAAGGATCAAAACTTTTCCTTTCTTTTACAAATCATGTGCCCTCCCACAAATAATATAGACTAGTTCCTCTCAATATAATACTCAAGGATATTTAGGAACTCAAAATAGGAAGAATTAACTCACTCTCAGAATTGAAATTCACGTGCAATAGATGACATACCATATACTTGCCCCTAGTGTAATACTCTACTAATTGAGCTTATTCAGTCAAGGATCAAGTAGGACTTTAATTGGTTGTATTGTAGGCTACAAAAATGGTGTGAAAAATATAGAATGTAGTAACTACACCTCTTTGAACACTTCCATACATACAACATATTTCATAATTTCAGCATCACTCCTATGTTAAACCATCTCCAACCTTTTTGAGACTTTTTACATACTAACAATAAATCTCATTCTCTTTAAGCACCTTAAGTTAGGGAATGTTACTACTGAAAATTCATCCCCTATACATATATATACATATAAGAATTATTCTTCACTCTCTTTCTATTTTTTTTTTTAAATAAACCAACCAATCTCTTCTCAATTTCTTCAAAATTAAAACAACATTAAGTGCTCATGAGAGATAGAGGTGCAAACAACTGATATATTACATAAATTGGTAAGGTTTATACCGTGGGTGCCAAAGAAATAGGATTAACGGCTCAAAAGGTTTGACTAAGATATATACAATTAGGTGGAAATAATTATCAAACTGGTTCAACAAAGAAATGCCTATATAATCTCCTAAACTGAATAATGCAACTATTTCGCTTTGCAAAACACTTGGGGGCAAGTTCTAGATATCAACTATTATACACAGAATATTTCAGCAATCCCTACTCACACATTGGCACACAACTCACTCAAGCTTGGATCTTTCTCGACTCTCTAGTCAAAGCAGTTAAGCATAGTCATAAATACACAATTTAAGACACTTACTTCAAAATCAAGAACTGAGGTTGAACATCACAAATAAGGTACATACCACTTCTAAAGCATGTGCATTTGAGGAGACTAACTCTGTAAATTAGGAACAACTTATTTAAATTATCACAAAAATTATACTACACCCGGTTCAAATAGATATTTAAATTAAACCAAAATTAGCATACACTAACTCAAAAAGTAAAATAAAAAGAAAAATTTTCTTCTTTCAGCCTCAATACCGGTCATATATCCAATCACTAGGTCACTCCCACCACTGGTGACCGGGTCCAGTGGTCGTTCTTGCTAAATGCTTTCAGCCTCAATACCGACCCTGTGAACATCCCCAAACTCCACATAAGCCACCCCAATATTATCCGCCGAACAACACCCGGCCATCTATCCAAGCACCAGGTCACTCCCTAGGGCGAGCATCGGCATCCCAAAATCCACGTGTGCCTTCATAGCATTTTCAAGCATCCAACAATCCTAGAAAACTGAGGCATGGAGGGAAACAAAGACAAAAAGATAATTTCACGCCCATCGGAGAATCCTACACAAGTTTGTTTGAAAAGTTAAAGCATTCCGGCCTGATTGAGTCACTCCTCAGCTATACTCCAGACCCATACGCGAAAGGTTTTGATCCTGTTGTTCGATGCATGTACCATTCTAATATCCAGGGGCATAGCATTGAAGATTGTCGTTCTTTGAAAAGGGAAATAGAAAGAATGATTCAAGAAGGTGTAGTTGTGATCAATGACAGCGATAGGGAGCATGCGAATCCTCTTGGGAATTTGTTGATTAAAGTTGATAATGGTCTTGGCAATATTGATGCGAAACTCTGTGGCTAAGATAACATGCTTGGTAATTGGGAAGACGCACCATTTCTTGGTGAGCTGAAGTGGAGTTTTGGTAGTTCATTTTGTTGTCATTTCTGTTATCCGGGTTATTTCAGAGTTGTAATCCGGATATTGTCTTGTAACTCAAACCCTTCTATCCTTTCATTTTGCCTTGTTTGTCTAGTTGTAGCAGTTTGTTTAGTGCCGTCTAGGTTTGTTCCAGGGTTATACCCCAGTTTGTTTTACTTTATTTGTTATTCGAACCGTTTCATCGTTGGTCTAATGCAATTTCCTATCTATTGTTGTTTTTAGTCATTTTCTTTTTTTAGTCCTCTTCTATCCTTCCATTTTGTCTTTTGTCTAAATGTTGGTTCTAGTGACATGACATGCATGCGTAATTCTCAGCGTGGGCTCAAAAGTTAGTTTAGTCATGAAGTAATGAAACAATTTTGAAGATGATAGGGGCACTTGAGGGAAATAATAACAGATTTGGACATTGTGAGATCACTTCACGCCCGAATTGTGTGAAACTAGGGCAGATAGAACATAAATAAATACTATTGAAATGCATCATGCCGCATCGGTTTGAAGCCAAAGGCAAGTTTGCCCCAAATTTACAGGGGGCGTTCATGGTACCGAGGTTGTTGTCCAATGTTGCCGGGTAATTGACAAATGTAGAAGGCAAATGTGTGGATATGGTTATCAGTTCTGGTGCAATCAAAAGATGTTGCGTATATTTTCCTTGGCTTGTTTAATTGTGTTGTTTGTACTTGGCATGTTTTGAATATTGGAATGACAAAAGCATTTTGTTCTTCTATCTAAACACTTTATCCTTTGCAACATTTTTTGAGCCTTATTTAATTTCTTTCATACCCCTCTTTTGGAATCAGTAGCAACATTCAGAAACGCAAGCACAAAATATAAGTAAAGGAAAAAGAGAAAGGAAAAAAGAAACAAAGAGAGAAAAAAAAGGAGAAAAAGATAAGAAAACAACAACAAAAGAAAAAAAAAAGAAAAGGAAAAAAAGAAAAAAAACAAAAGAAGGAAAAAAGAAAAAGAGAAAAGAAAAGAAAAAGAAAAATAGCAACAACAAAAGTAGTCTCATGAACTACGTTCGACTTGATTCCGAAAGGATACGTAGGCAGCCTCTCTCTGAGGTTCAGTCTGACCAAAATAAAAATCCAAAAGTCCCCAAGAAAGAAACTGGGGTAGAAGTTGCGGTTGTTGTAAGAAATCTGATTCCGAAAGTTGTAATTTTGATCCCATATTTAATTGTTTTGAGCCCTTGATACCCTTTCTTCCTAACCCAGTCCAAAAGCCTACATCACTGTCCAAAGAAAGATCTTTTGATCAATCTTTGAGAGATGCCGAGTCAAGCGAGTAGAGGTGAAATATATGAGGGGCAACACTCCGGTCCAAACAAGGGAAATAAAGAATGAGAGAGTCTTGATGATGAGAACCCCTCACGTGCACCACAAGGCGACAAAAGCTGAGAGAAATAAAAAATGAGAGAGTCTTATTGGTGAAAACCTTCACGGGCACTATAAGGCAACGGGGAGATGAGAGAAAGACCAAAATGAGAGAGGCTTGATGGTAAAAACCCTTCGAGCACTACAAGTCGGATAAAGATTGTGAATCAGATTGGATAAGCGAAGCATTGAAGCCCAGTTTCACGGTTTGGGGGTATAACAGGAGTTGAACATCAGATTTGCATGACAGAATATCTACAGTTGCATGTCATGATCATTAGAGTTGGTATCCACATCTGATAGGTTTCTACTTCGTAGCTTTCTTGTTAGGAATCATTCCTTTCCTTTATCCTTTACTCTGTTCCTTTTGTTTTGTTCACTTCCTCCTCTTAAGTATGTTTGGTCATAACAAGTGAGAAATGACTTCAAAATCTGCCACCAAACTTTCTAATTGAACAAAACGGGATCTGGTGAACACATCAAAGCGTCATAAGTCAGGAAAGAACAACAGGCATACTGAGTTGGAAACAATCAACATGCTTTGGGATCCTTGTGAAATGCAAAGGCTTGGTATATGTCAATTCATGAACGATGCAACAAATGAAGGGTTAGGGAAGAAAGATCAAAGGTATTTCCTATGATAAGCTTGATAAAAGGGTGTTAAACCAGTGACGAGCAAGACCTCCAAGCAGAAGTCAAATTTATCATGGAAAATGGGGGAGCTGTAGACCTCAAGGACCGGACCAGGGGTTTAAGTCAAGAAAGAACAACATACATCTTGTGTGGGTGGCAATTGACGTGCTTTGGGATTCATGTGAAATACAAGGGTTTGGTACATATCAATTCATGAACAATGAAACAAGATGGAGGGTGTTTGGTGAACGGATCATAGATATTTTCTGTGTCAAGGGTAACAAAGAAAGTGGTTAGTCAATAAACAAGCATGGTCTTCGAGTGGGATTCAGTTATCATGGCAAGTGAAGGAACAATAGATCTCGAGGCCAAGGCCAGTGATTTAAATTAGGAAAGAACAACTGTCACACCTCTTTTTTCTGAAGATAGCTTTTATCGGCTTTTACTACATCCCGGGAAGGGATATAATAAAGAAAGGAGTTTTCCAATTTAAGGACAATCGAAACGGGATTCATTTTTTATTTAAGGATCAGAGTCGCCACTTGGGAAATTTATGGTGTCCCAATTCACTGGTTTGAATCCCGAATCGAGGAAGGGTTTGACTCTGTTTAACAGTCGCGAACCAGAAATCCGGGTAAGGAATTCTGTTAACCCAGGGGAAAGTGTTAGGCACTCCCGAGTTCTGTGGTTCTAGCACGGTCGCTCAACTGCTATATTTGGCTAAAATTTATTTTAATACATGTCAACCTACAGTGCAATTTTAAAAGTTATTTACCGCTTTTTGTCAATTATTATTTAAGAAAGTGAACGTCATTTAAGAACGTATTTTCGGATCACGTCACATAAAATGCACCCGGATCCTCGACACATTCTTATTCGACGTTTTTGGATTTGGATTTGGTTTGCATGAAATGCACACCCATATTAGGAAGGTAAGATTATTAAAAATTGTGCCTAAAGCGGCTAACGTATTGTTATTATTTGGGAAAGCCGTGAAATTTGCTAAACGGCCTATCCCGAATACTAAGCATTTTAGTAAGTAATTAATGAGGGCCCCGCAATTGTATATTTGATTTTGTGAGGCTCGTCTCATTTTTATTTTTTATTAAAGCCAAGCTAAAGTATCTAATTTTTCTATTTTTTGTTTTGTCTCTAAAGGTCAATTAATCCATAAATATAAATTCGAACTCCCAATTCAAGTCCGAACTCAAACAAAAGGGAATACCTTTTAGCTTGAGCCCGCTACCTAATTAAGAATCCAATTTTATTATTTATGGCTTAATTTCCATAGTCCTAATTACTTATTTTTTATATTATTGTATTTATTCCTTTGATTCTCCTTCGAAATTATGGATTGTTACTGGGACTCAACAGTTAATCCTAGGACTATAGAATGCCAATGACTGATTTAATCAATGTATTAATACTGTGGATTTGGAGGTGGGTCGGCAGGCCCAAGATCGATTTTTGAGCCCAGTTTCTAACTAAGTAGTAAGATTTCGAAATTTTTTACATGAACATTTAACTTCTTACATTAGTTTGAATGCCAACATTTCAATTATTCACATGAAGACTAATAAAGCGAGTATTCTAGTGACAATGTAGAATTCATTAACAAATTGCAACTATGAGAGAACAAATATGTGATTCATTACATAGATTTGTAAGTTTGCAAACTATTGATAAAAGAAATAGATACAACTTTTGTGTAATAATTTGTAGACTATTTGAACTAACTGAAACTACTATTAAAATGTGATTCCAGCACTAATGTTGAATTTTATCATCTAGCTATAGCTCAATGTTAATTCACATAGCATCCAAATCATAAGATGTGTTAACTTCACTACTGCCCAGAATATTCAAAGATATTACATTACAACATTATTTAGGGCATATGTTCATTACAGAACTCAATGCTATCTATGCATCAATTTTGGCTTAACTACGAACTTGCCTCAAACTAAACAGAACTTAGCTAAGCTCAACAAGTAACAACAATACTAAATTTAAAGCTAATTAGCTATAGATTACAGTCCACAGTCCAAATGTTCCAGTTATACATTCAGATTAGTTATGTCATACAGCAAACCCAAATAAACAAATCGCTTAAAATATAATGAAGTTAAAATGACAGATCACAGCAGAATCTTCAGTTTTCATTTCGTTTTCCAGCAGAAGAGCTACATAATACTGCGTTTCACGATAATTACCTGGAAAAAGAAAATGAAATGTGAATGAAGGAAGTGAATCAACAGTAGTAGCAAACAGCAGATCAGCAGTTAATTCCAACATCACAAGGATTTTTCAAAATCAAATGTCTTCAACCATCAACCACAAGTATAGCAACCAGCAATAGCATTCAGATGATAAAAATGTGTCAATCCTATTCGAAATTTATGCTAACAAGCTTACAACATTTGAACCTTGCAATTGTTCTGAATTTCTTAATAAAAACAGTGAATGTTTTGGATTTTCTGTTGGTTTTGTGATGTTTTTTTTGGATTTTTGGAAGAAATTTTGATCTAGAAGAAGAGTTGAGAATTGAAATCCTCAATTTCAGATCTAAAATTTATCAGATATTTTTGGGGAATTTTTGGGGTGCAAAACTTATAAAATGATGCATATTGATGCCTATTTATAGAATTAGAATTGGAGGGAACTTTGAATTTCAGATTTTATGCTTTAGTCCCTTTTTATTTCACTTTTTCCCTTATTCTTTATTTTGTATTTCAATTAACTACCATTATTTGTTAAGAATTATGCTAGCTACCCCTATCTAGAACCTTCTATCATAGTGTAATCCCCTATCTACCCCCACTTCACTTAGAAATCTACCTATTTGCCCTTTTCTTATACCCAAACTACCCCTACTTCCCTTGATTTATTACTGTTAACTCTTTTAATGTGCCCAAAAGACCCCTGAACCTTAATTGAATTTACCAATCAACCTATTGCCTTTTACTCATTTTACCCCCTGAATTATTAAACTATTAGAATAATATGATTAATCAACTACTAATCAAAAAATCTAACCAGCTATGCCCAAACATACTATTACACTATCAATTAATCAAACAACCGATGAAATTAACAATTAATTACTGCATTTTCAACTAGCCACTGAACAAACTATAAACCAAAAGATTTAACTAATTGTTTACTAACTCTAAATTGATATCTACAAGTCTACAGCATAGCAATTATCCATGTATCACTAACTATTTTTAATTTAATAAAAATCAGCAAGTAAAATAAAAAATAAAGACCAAATCAGAAAACAATAAAGCATGAAAAAGAAAGAAAATGAAAGTAGAACTCACTGATGTAACGAAAACTCTGGCCAGCCATTTTTTGAGAAAATCTTTCGAGATTCTTGACCCGTAACATCCCAACCATGTGTTTTCCTAAGAAAAAACGTGGTTAAGGATGTTATGGTCAAAAATCATAAAGATTTGAGCTTGAGTTCTTGGCCAGAAAAACTCAAATTTGAATTTCGACGAGTTTGAGCAAGATTCAAAGGAAAAGGTTGGTAGATTAGAATAAAGGATGGGAAAAGGAGTCTATGGTGTGAATTTGGGGTTTTTTGGCATACTTCGAGTCTTGGCCGGAAAACTTAAGTTTGATATTCGAAGCTTTCCGGCAATATTCGAAGGAAATCACTTGGAGGAATGGAAAGGGGATGAGAAGAGGAACAACGAGTGTTAATTTGGTGACCATTGGCATAACTTGTGTTCACCAGTGGTAGGGTTCCGGCGACACATTTTAGGATATTCGAACAGAAGAAGGGGGTTTCGAAGGAAACGGGATAGATGGGTGGACTCAGGAGCTCAAGGCGGTCCTAGGGTGTGTTTTTGGGGGTGGTTGGCGTGGGTATTGTTTCCCGCCGGTAGGGTTCCGGCGGGGTCTGTGAAGGGATTAGAGGGCGGCTCAAGTTGAGGAAGACGATAAAGGAAAATATTTTCTGATCTTTGATTTTTGATATATAATACATATATTAAAATGGAAAAAACATCCGCAGACGTTAGATTAAATCATTTAAACGGTTCAGATTCTTTGGGCTTTAAACGACGTTGTTCCACTTATAAATGAGATCAGGTCTCAACCGTTAGATCAGGTGATGAAGGGTCGAGATTAACCAAAACCAAACGTCGTCATTTCATTTTTTAATGAGTTTAAGCTTCAACCGTTAGATCACCAAGTTACAACGGCTGAGATCAAATGTCCCTTTAAACGGCGTTGTTTGGGCTAAAGGTGGGGCGGACTGGGTCGTTTAATTTGGGCTTGGGGGTTTTTTGGTTTGGGTTTGGGTAATTTAGCCCAACATTATTTACC
>MU767063.1:0-35081 GCA_026770625.1 Nicotiana glauca
TGTTTGGATTTCAAAACATATTTAGCTCCTGGATTTGGTTTGGACTGTGTGTTGATCTACTGATATACTGCTTGGATGATCCATTTTCTCTTGCTTTGAATTTCGATTTTCAGGTACATTTTTGAACTCCACTAATGTATTCATTGAGATTGAAATGATGCTGTTGGAAGTTACAAGTTATTCTAGCGTTGATTTGATTAATAATACAATTTACTATTGAAAATCTATATCATTTGTATTAATTGGACTGTCAACTCGTATTGAACATTCAGCATACCATAGTAGTTTAAATTTGTGTTGAGATACAATTTTTTTTTTGGTTGATTTTGAAAGTAGAACGAAAATTACTTGTGGTTTTTTTTCATTTCAGGTGTATTATATCTTGTGTTGTTTTTTGTTGTAATATGATAATAGTATAAGAAATTAATTTCCAGGCCTAGGATCTCATTTGTTTTTTTAATCAAAATTTTACTCTTATCGATTTTCATTAGGTTATAGATTAGCTTAAAATCAAATGTTTATGTGTTGTTCCGTGTTAGTATAGTATTAAGTATATAACTGAGGTTCTGTTTCTCCTTATGAACAAACACAGTCATATAATGACTTGCGTTTTTGATAGTGAATCTGAGGGACTTAGTTTAATTTGATATTAAATCTGAAATGTCAGTAGATGCTCTATTATAGACGTACACATTTGAATGTATAAACAGAGATGCCAGATTTAGAAATTGATTAAAAAAAAAGAGTTCAATATTTGTTCTCTTAATTGCAATTTTGTTAATAGATTTCAAGTATCACTAGATCATGTTTTAAGCAACTTGTTATTGAATAATTGAAGTGTGGTATTCAAATGAATGAAAGTAGTTTAAGGTCCCTAAGATTGAAATTTTATTGGGCAGCCAATAATTGGGCTAATCTAGAAGCCCAAGAAAAGTTACATTGTACTTTAAATAGGAATCAAGTGGCAACTGAAGTATAAGGAACACAAAAACAGTATTTTTAAATTGATTTTGAAGACAAAACAAAAGTAGAAATTGTAGTTTCTTATGCTAACCTTAATAAAATGAGGTGAGCCTCGCCGTATCAAATATACAATTGTGGGGCCCTCAAATAAATTGCTATATGAAAACACTTAGACTTGGAAGGACCGTTTAACGAATTTCGCGGTCTTTCCCAAAGTTAACATAGACGTAGATGCTTTAGGCGCGATTTGTAATAATATACTTTCTTAAGTACGGGTGTACATTTATGTGACCCAAATCTAAATCGCAACAAAGTCGAAATGTGTTAAAGGCCACAGGCGTACTGGTACGGTGTGGTCCAGAATACGTTTTCACGACGCTGTAATTCTTGTAAAATTCAATAATAAAGCGGTTGATTAATAAAAGGCACATAAAAGTAGAACATGTATAAAAATCAAATAAAATCAAATACAACAGTTGAGCGACCGTGCTAGAACCACGAAATTCGGGAGTGCCTAACACCTTCTCCCGGATTAACAGAATTCCTTATCCGGATTTTTGGTTCGCGGACTGTTAACAGAGTCAATATTTCCTCGGTTCGGGATTCCACCGGTGACTTGGGACACCATTAATATCCCAAGTGGCGACTCTGAAATAAAAATAATAAATCTCGTTCCGATTGTTCTTAAAATGGAAAAACTCCTTTATTATGCCCTTCACGGGGTGTAGTGTAAAAAGGAGGTGTGACAATAACCGGCCCGGATCAATTCTTGAACTAACGATTCCGATCCTGAATGACTTCCGCAAGTACCCTCGTGGACTTCTCTCATCATGTAGTTGGTCTCCCCGGCACCCAAGCATCTTGGTAATGGTCCAAAAAATGATCTTCGGTATAGTTTTCTTTCAATGAAGCTAAACCTGGCAGCCTTAGTTCGAAGGGCCCTCGATTGTTTGGGATCTGATGGCAATATCTGTCACGACCCGGAATTCCCACCTTCGGGACCGTGATGGCGCCTAACATTCACTTGCTAGGAAAACCAACGTTAGAGGATCTTTAAGCCAATTCAATCATTTCAAACAAATAAACCCAATTAAAATGAAATTAAACCAATACAGAATGCATAATGACATAAAAACCAATAATATCGAATTATAACCCAGATCTAAAGTCACAAGTACACAAACTTCTAGAGTTTCTATGAACAGAGTTTGAAATAAGTACAACTGTCTCGAATGAAAAGAACAGTAAATAGGGTGAAAGTGGAAGGGGACTTCAAGGTCTGCGGACACCAGCATATATAGCTTGAGTCTCCAAGTGCTAATCCAAGCTAAAACGCCTCACGGACAACTGGGACCAGTACTAAAATCTACACAAGAAGTGCAGAGTGTAGTATGCGTACAACTGGTCCAATGTACACTATAAGTGTCGAGCCTGATGAGGCTATAACATGACACTCATAAAAAAAATGAACATGTGCAGATAACAATATTTGTACAACATAGCAACAAATCAAGCTAAACATGTACTATTGGGAGGGGACATGTGAAGGGGTGCAAAAATACGGTAACTACAATGGGGAATGATAATAAGAAATAGTCAATAAGACTTCAACTGTTGAAACAAAAAAAACATAATGAATAAAACTGCACAGTATTGCTCTTCGTGTTTTTACTCTCAACCTCACTATAAAACAATAACAACGGCATGACATCACCCTTCGTGCCTTTACTCGCAACTTCATCATGAAACAATAGATATGGCACGACATCACCCTTCCTGTATTAACACTCAAATACGTAACGACACCCTTCGTGCATTCACTCAAATACGACATGGCATCACCCTTTGTGCATTAATACTTAAATACGGCATGACATCACCCTTCAGTGGAGGAATCGCTAAAGGAGCTTCTTAGAGAACAAGAAGAAGCTCTTGGACAACCAAAAGCTTATCATGGATACTTTGGATGCACAAGGTAAAGCAATCAGGGACCTGGGCAAACAAACGAAGGAGCTCAAAAAGACCCGGGCCTCAAAGGAGTCAGTCAAGCTGCTGAGGAAGGAGGTTGAGAAGATTGTATCAGCTGGAGACGTCCCACTGGACTTACAATTGGAGGAGCAAGTTCCAGCAACTCAGGTAGACTGGCACCAGAGCAGGAGGCTGACAGAGAATGGGTGAGAAGAGGAGCGATTCCCCAGACTGAGGATTTGGAGATTGAGTTGAATGACACCGAGGGAGCTGACTCAGGCTAGCCACAAGACCCAGCCAGTGACACCATGTAGACAGAGGTATCATAGGGAGTTTTATTTACTCTCTACCCTTCCCATACTCTATTTATGCTGATAGCATTGAGGACAATGCTACTTTTTATTTGGGGGCGATTGCCTTATTTTGATGATGCTTTGTATATTTTGGATATTTGGTTTGTAATAAACTTGATACTATTTTCCTTTATTCTCACACTTTTTACTTTTGGTATGCATATAAAGTTACTTTTCCATATATATATTCATTCCCTTTATTGTATATTCGTCTCAATCCCCTATTGTATATATTCAGTTTACTTTCCATAGTTTACTGTATAACTTCTTTTGAAATTTTCCTTAATATAGTAGCTTCTTATTTCATTTAGTATTTTCTTTTTCCAATTGTAGCTTCTCACTTTTATAAGTTTTTGTGATCAATAAGCCTTTGGTTTTCCTAATTCCATGGTTCTTTCCAAAGGTGGAATTTGTGTGAACTAGATAGCTCTTCCCGATGATGGATGGCGTGACAATCTTCTTAAGGGTTTGAGTCCGTTTTTCTTTGTGTTTCTGTGTAAATAGTAGTAATGAATAAAAGTGACTCAGTAAAAGCTTCACTTGGGCCTAGCACATTTACCTTTGACCTTATGGTTAGAAAAAAATTGATTTGCAAGGAATGGTGCTAGTTGTGGCCATTAGAATCTTGTGTTGACTAAACAATCATCGAGTGGTTTCTCGGAGCCTTTTGAGTTGCTCAATATTAGCTAGGTTTGTTGTGGGCCCTCTACTCTGTCTCTTTAGCAATCCAACAGCTTCTAAGGTGAGGTTTTTATTTACAAGTCAAAGTCCAGTGCCGATAAGTATAGAACTTGCCCCAAGTGTGTGTCTAGGTAAAATTCTAAGTGTAGCTCGAATTGAGAAATAAATATAGTCTCTCCTTGATCCAACTTGAAACTTGAAACCATCCATAGCCCCCCAAACATGATATCCCTAATTAACCCCGTTCAGACAAAGCCTTGTTCTTTCAATAACCATGATACACACCTTTATACGTTCTGTAATAACTCTCCCTTGGCACCCGATCATTCCCTAGCACAATTGGCAAAAATAAATTTGGGGGGAGAGACGAGGAATGAAAAAGTGATAAAAGGTACTAAATGAAGAAAAGGGAAGGCAAAAACAAAAATAAAGAAAAGATTAAAAGTCAAAAAGAAAGTGAATAAAATAGAAAAATTGAGGGGATTCAATGAAAGCAATCTTGGAATGAGTAGAAAAGGAGAAAAATGATTACTCACAACCTCACTATAAAAAAATAACAGCGGCATGGCATCACCCTCCGTGCCTATACTCGCAACTTCATCGTGAAATAATAGATATGGCACGACATCACCTTTCGTGCATTAACTCTCAAATACGGCACGACATCACCCTTCGTGCATTAACACTCAAATACGACACGATATCACCATTTGTGCATTAACACTTAAATGTGGAACGACATCACCCTTCGTGCATAAACACTCTTCCTTACCATATAACAATGAATATAATAATAGGGAGATAGAATAAACAAGGACAAACCTTACGTCAACAGTGGTTCCACAATACCAACCTCAACTTCAGAAACAATACTTAGTTATCACAGATAGCCCATAAATGCGGAAAGAATGATCAATTTACTAATTAAATAGCCTAATCATGGATATCATGATCAAAGAAAGCAATAACTTACAAAAAACAAGTCCCACCCACATGCTTTAACCCAACAACAATGCATTAACACTCATCACCTCACATATACGATGTACCCTACATTCAAATAAGTAACAGATAGGCAAACAAGTCCTAATCACTCAAGTCAATGTTAACTGTGACACTTACCTCACTCCAAAAATCAACTCAAAGCTCAACCACTCCGCACCAACAAAATCTAGAAAATAAATAACCAAACGATTCTAAATAAGCCTTAGGAACTCCCCACGAATGCAAAAGATTCAATTTAGGTCATAATTGAAAAAGTCAACCATTCGGACCAAAACTTAATTACCCATTCACCCCCGATCCCGGTTATGAATTTGTTTCAAAATCCGACCTCAATTTGAGTTATAAATTCCAAATTTACAAAAATCCTTAATTCCACCCAAACCCCCAGTTTCTACCATGAAAATCCTAGATTTTAGGTTGAAATCTTATGAAATGTAATGGAAAAGTGAAAGATAGTAGGTTTGAATAACTTACCAACGAATTGGGGAAGAAGAGCTCTTGGGAAAATTGACTCTAGGGTTTCTAAGTTTGAAAATTTGAAACAATGAGAGAAATCCAGAAATCCCATCTAACAACTCAGCTTTTGACCAGGTGCAGATGTCGCAATTGCGAACACAAAAAATACAAGAAACCCTTTTGCAATTGCGAAGGTCCCCCTTCTCTTCTATCATCGTATTTGCGATGATTTTTTCGCAAATGCGAATTGTGGTCCTTCGCATTTGCGACCCAAGTAGGAAATTGTGTTCTTCGCAATTGCAAACACTAACCTCGCAAGTGTGAGGTCAGAGACCTGCACCAGAACTGAAGCACACCAGCATTGTTTCTAAGTCCAAACTCACTCCATGGCCTATCCAAAACTCACCCGAGCTCTCGAGGCTCCAAATCAAGCATGCACACGAGTCCAAAAACATCATACACTTGCTCGCATAATTAAATTACCAAAATAACACCTAGAACTATGAATCGGATACCAAATCAAATAAAAGTTTCAAGAAAACTTTAAAACTTCTATTTTAACTACTTGACGTCCGAATCATTTCAAACCAATTTCGTTTCTCACCAAATTTGACAGACAAGTCATAAATATAGTAATGAACATATAGCGAGTTCCAGAACCAAAATATGGACCTGGTATCAATAAAATCAAACGTTGGTCAAACCTTTAGATTCGTTAAGCCTTTAAACTTTAAAATTCCAACAAAAAGCAATAACGCGAGCTAGGGACTTCCGAATTATATTCCGGGCATATGCCTAAGTCCCAAATCATGATACGGACCCATCGGGACCGTCAAAACATGGATCCGGGCCTATTTTCTCAAAACATTGCCCGAAGTCAACTCAAGTGGATTTTAAAGGAAAATTTCCGTACTTGATAAATTTTAAACATAAAAGCCTTCCGAAAAAGACCTGGACTGTGCACGCAAATTGAAGAAGGTTAAAATGAGTTATTTGAGATTTTGAAACATGAAATTTAGGTTTAAAACTCTAGCTGACCTATCAGGTCATCACTTTCTCCACCTCTAAAACAATCGTTCGTCCATGAACGGATAGAGAAAAGTGCCTGGACTACTGAAAAGGTATGGATATCTACTTTGCATATCCGACTCGGACTCTCAGTTAGCTACCTCGACGAGCTGACCTCTCCACTGCACTTGAACTGAAGGATAACTCTTATACCTCAACTGTCGAACATGACGGGCTAGAATAGCCACCGGCTCCTCCTCAAAAGTCAAATCCTTGTCCAAATAGACGGAAATAAAATCTAACACATTGGACGGATCACCGTGATATATATAGAGCATGGAAAGATAGAACACCGAATGGACTGCTAACAAACTAGATGGCAATGCAAACTTGTAAGCCACCTCACCCATTCTTTGAAGAATCTCAAAAGGTCTGATATACATATGACTCAACTTGCCCTTCTTTCCGAACCTCATCACACCCTTCATGGGTGAAACCCGGAGCAACACCCTCTCTCTGACCATGAATACAACTTCACGAGCTCTTCAGTCGGAACAAATCTTCTACCTAGGCTAAGCTGTGCGATGTCGATCCTGAATGATCTTTCCTTATCCAAGGCAACCTGTACCAAATCTGTACCCAACAATCGAGCTTCCCCTGGCTCAAACCATCCGACTGGCGATCGGTACCGTATCCCGTATAGTACCTCATAAGGAGCCATCTGAATGCTTGATTGGTAACTGTTGTCGTAGGCAAACTCCGTCAGTGGAAAGAATAGATCCTAAGAACCCCCAAAATCTATAACACAAGAGTGAAGCATATCCTCCAATATCAGAATAGTACGATCGAACTGCCCATCCGTCCGAGGATAAAATGTTATGCTCAACTCAAATGGTATGCCTAACTCATGCTATACTTCCCTTCATAAGTAAGAGGTGAACTGCGTACCTCGATCAGAAATGATAGACACAGGCACACTGTGAAGACGAACGATCTCACGGATATAGATCTCAGCCAACCGCTCTGAAGAATAGGTAACTGCCACAAGAAAGAAATGCACTGACTTGGTCAGTATGTGAACAATGACCCATACCGCATCAAACTTCCTCTCAGTTTGTGGGAGTCTGACAATAAAATCTATAGTGATACGCTCCCACTTCCACTCAAGAATCTCAATCTTCTGAAGCAAACCACCAGGTGTCTGATGCTCAAACTTAACTTGCTAACAATTTATGCCCCGAGGTGCATATGCAACTATATCCTTCTTCACCAATGATACTGCCACAAGTCCCGATACATCTTAGGAGCACTTGGATAAATAAGATACCGGGAACTGTAGGCCTCTGATAAAATATGGATTTTAGCCTATCTTATGCTCTCTTTTGCTTAGGTTTTGTATCAAAATGTGTAAAAGTATTCACAAAAACTAACTTAAGGTGCTTAATTGTAGGTTTTTACCAAAATGAGGCAAAGAAGCCAAAATGATCTCATAAAGGAGTCAAACTTACACAAGCCCAAAATATGGAATTGGAACGATGTCAGCACTATTATTACGCGAACGCGTATGATACTCCACTGAGGTGATTAAAACTATGCTGCAGAGAAAGTGATGTTCAAAGAAGCTGCAGGCAAGTGCTAACACTGCCGCTGACTGTGTCGAAATTATGCGGCCACAAAAGTACAAGGCGCGGATGCGGAGCAAATTCCACTGAGGGCAAGATAGAGAATCAGAAACCTTAAATATGAGCTCAAATGAAGAACGTGGTTCGCGAACATTTTATGTTGCCGCGGTAGAAGCCAATGCTAAGAAAGTAGACTTTACGCTGTGCACGAAAACCTAGCCCAATCCCAGTCCAAAATTGAAGAAACTCGGAACACGCTTGTTTTTGCGCGTCGCAAAAGTCCATACGCTGAGGTGCCTAGTATTTCGCTGACAGCGGAACCTCCTTAGGGATATTTTTATCCAGTAATTTCAGCTATGTATAAATAGATTTTTTTTTCACATTTTAGGTTATCTTTTTGTCTGAGGAGCTCGAGAACAGTCGTATTTTACTACTTAGAGTAATTTTAGAGCAGCTTTAGCTATTATTCTTAGAATTTATTCTTGTAATCAACTTTTATGGCTTGTATTTTATCTCCATCTTTGATTTCTACCTTGATTATGAGTAGCTAAACCTATTAGCTAGGGTTGTGTACCCAACCCTAATACGGGTATTTAATAGGACTTCAATTTTATGGCTTAATTGTTTATAGGTTAGTGATATTTAGCTTGATTCATGCTTTAATTGTGGAATTGGTGGTTGCAAACACGCATTCATGCCTTTATGACTTAGACTCTTCTTGAGAAAGAGGAACTAAGTCTAGGAAATTCAGGCTAGCAAGGAATTAAGGTGCATTGAAGAGATTGATAGCCCCAATTAAAGGGTTAAACCTAGAGATAGTAATACCCAATTTGAGCCAATTTTGCTTGCATTGTTTGAACATCCAATTGGGCTTGAGAAAGCCAATTAGGGCAAAGTCACTCAAACTACCGAGAGGTATAGAGTGAGTAATTATTTGTAAAGGTTATATCATGAACCCAAATATAACAAGTTTGTCCTAAATTCTATACCCATTAGATATTCACCTAGGTGTAAGTCACTTCCCCAGTGCTTTTTATCAATTGAGAAAACTCTTACAAAAACATTGTACTTAGATTATTTTCAGCAATCAGTAGCATTAAAAGTAGAATAGAAACAAAACCAATCATGGTTAGAAGTGCAATTAAAAGCAACATACATAGCTAGAATGGATAGAAACCCAACTCCCAAACAATATTAGCTCCTTGTGGATATCGATCCCAACGTTTCGGGTAAAAGCTGCATCGACCACTCTTTGCCATTATATAGTGGTGTAGGGTTGGAGCCTATCACTTTTTGGCACCGTTGCCAGGGAGCTAAATGGTTTTGGCTATCTATCTGACTAGTTGTGTGTATTGTTTTCTTTCCTTCTATTTTACTAACTTATGTGAGTTAATTTATTTATTTAGGTACAATATGGCAAATTATGATCCTATTGGAAATGTTCTCCCGGGGGGAGAGGTAGATGATAATGCGGAAGATGAGGTACCTCTAGTACCTCAAGCTCAAAGAAGATGCCACCAAGCCAATGATAACATTCCATACCCTCCCTCAGCTCCTCCGCGAGTAGCTCCTCGGGTGCTTCCAAATGAAGGTTACGCAAGTGCAATTGTCCCACCCCTGATTCGGTCGGGAAATTTCTAGATTACAAATGTTATGTTGACCTTATTGGAGCAAAGAGGGTACTTTACAGGTGCTCCCTATCAGAATGCATATAAACATCTAAAGGGCTTTGTGGATATATGCTGGGGAAGCAAACGGACAAATGTGTCAGAGGATGCATTGAGACTAAGATTGTTCCCTTTTTCACTTAGAGGGGAAGCTTTGGACTGGCTCAAAAGACTTCCCAACCATTCCGTCACCATGTGGGATGAGTTTTTTGACAAGTTTATAGCCAAGTTTTTATCGTTTGGGCATATGGTGGCTTTGAGAGATGAGATCCTAGCCTTCAAATAGGAACCACATGAACCACTTCATAAGATTTGGGAAAGGTATTGGACGATGGTGAAATAATTTCTGAACAATGACATGACTAAATCAATGATCTAGCAAACATTCTACCGTGGATAAACACTACCAATTAGTGTGTAGTGAACCAGCTAGCATGGGGAAACTTTATGAACATACAATATGCTGAGGCGTGTGATATACTTGATGAGAGGGTAGATACTTCCTCTGTGTGGCAAAGTCGAGCTAATGTGACACAAGGTGATCCTAATGTCATTCACCTGAACAAAGAGCTCCATAACCATAGCCAAGCAATATCAGAGTTGACTACAACAACGAACCAGTTGGTCAAAGCTCAATTTCAGTAAATTCAAGCGCCAAGACAAGTGAACGCCATGGAAGGGGTTAATATGATAGTCAACAAGAGGCGACAAAGAGAGCAACAAAATCAAGGAAATCTGGATAAATATGAGCAGGGTAGTAGTGGTTTTAACCAAGATAATGGGTATGATGATCAAAGTGAAGAAGTTCAGTATGTGAACAACTATCAAGGACAAAGGGGCTATGCACCGAATCAAGAACAACAATGAAGATCCCAAGGAAATTGGGGGAATCAAAACAAACAAGGAAATTGGAACAGTGGTAACAACAACAACCAAAACAACTGGGGGAACAACAATCAGAATTGGGGAAACCAGGGCAACTGGGGAGGAAACAACAATCAAAGGGGTTGGAATAACAGTAATCAAGGGAATCGGGGGTCAGGCTTTCAAAGGCCTCCAATGTATCAACAACCAAACAACCCTTATCCATCTCTGTCTCAAGGTCCTAGCATATCAAACAATGAGATAGGAAGGATTGAGTTGATGTTTGAGCAAATTATGAAGAAGAGCACCAACTTTGATGCCCAGTTGGCGTCCCATAATACTTGTATTTGAAAAATGGAGGTTCAACTTGGCCAGATTTCGTAATCTTTGAATATTCACCCTAAGGGGGCACTACCTAGTGACACGGTAGTAAACCCAAAGGGTGGGAACAATACAGGTCATGCAATGAAGATGACCATAAGGAGAGATAGAGGTGGTGAAGCAAGTACTTCCAAGAAAAAGGAAGTTGTGAGTGATGAGGTTGAAGTGCAAAATGATGATGATCCAATAACTGATGAGCAAGTGAGTGAAGAGAATTTGACTGGTAAAGTGAGAATTGATATTCATGACAATAAGGAGGAAACTCAAAATAATGTGAACCTGTCTACGGAACACTTGATAGACATACCGAAAATGGTAGTTCCCGAGGCTAAGGCTCCTTTTCCAAGGCGACCTCTACCTTACCCTCAAAGACATGCAAATCAAAAGAATGAAAACCAATTTAAGAAGTTTATTGAGATGATGAAAACTTGTCGATCAATGTTCCCTTGGGGTAAGCTCTTGAGCAAATGTTGGGATATGCCAAGTTTATGAAAGAATTGGTGACCAAAAAGAGATCTATGGAGTGTGAGACCATCAAAATGACTCATCAAGTGAGTGCAATTGTGCATTCGATGGCTCCATACCTTGAAGATCCCAGAGCATTTACCATTCCATGTACCATTGGGAGTACGTATTTTGCTAAGGCCTTGTGTGATTTGGGAGGAAGTATAAATTTGATGCCTTACTATGTATTAAAAGATTTGGGTATTGGTCAATCAAGAGCTACTTCAATAAGATTGCAAATGGTGGATCAAACAATAAAGTGGCATCTTGGTATTATTGATGATGTTCTGGTCCGGGTTGACAAGTTTATTTTTCCTGCGGATTTTGTGATTCTCGACTGTGAAGTAGACTATGAGGTGCCTATAATATTTGGAAGGCCTTTCTTAGCAACAAGGAAGGCATTGGTTGATGTGGAAGTAGGGGAGCTCACCTTTCGGGTGGGTGATGAAAAAGTTGTCTTCCACGTTTGCAAATCGATGAGGCAACCGAATAGTACTGATGTTTGCTCTTTTGTGGATATTGTTATGGAGGTGATAGTTGATGACATGCGTGCCATGATCAATGTGGAGGACCCTTTGGAAGTTGTATTGTTGAACCATGATGTGACTGAGGATGGAGGCTTAGTAAAGTATGTCTATGCCTTACAAGGAATGGGTTCTTACATATATGAACCCCGAAAACTTTCCTTAGATCTGGAGAATCGAGATACTCTACCAACAAAGCCCTCAATCGAGGAACCTCCCATATTTGAGTTGAAGCCTTTGCCTTCACACCTCAACTATGAGTTCTTGGGCCCTTTTTCAACTTCACCTGTTATTCTTTCTTTGTGCTTAACTAACGTGCAGGTAGATGCCACCCTGGAGGTGCTCCAAAGAAGGAAGAAGGCAATTGGATGGACTCTAGCTAATATTTAGGGGATAAGCCCCACCTTTTGCATGGACAAGATTATACTTGAGGATGATGCCATACCCTCTGTGGAGCATCAACGGAGGTTGAACGAGGCGATGCAAGAGGTCGTCAAGAAGGAAGTGATCAAGTGGCTAGATGCAGGGATTGTGTACCCCATCTCAGATAGTTCATGGACTTCACCGTTACAATGTGTGCTGAAAAAAGGGGTATCACTATGGTCACAAATGAGCGAAATGAGTTGATCCCCACTAGGACTGTCACCGGATGGAGGGTATGCATGGACTACCAGAAGCTGAATAAAGTGACCCGCAAAGATCATTCTCCATTGCCCTTTCTTGACCAAATGTTAGATAGACTTGCCGGGTGTGCCTACTACTACTTTTTGGATGGGTACTCAAGCTACAACCAGATTTTGATCGCACTAGAACACCAAGATAAATCACCTTCACATGCCCGTATGGGACCTTTGTATTTTCATGGATGCCATTTGGTTTGTGTAATGCATCGGCTACCTTCTAGTGGTGTATGATGGCTATTTTTACGGACATGGTAGAGGACTTCTTGGAAGTGTTCATGGATGATTTTAATGTTTTGGGTGAATCCTTTGAAGAATGCTTGAAGAATCTTGAAAAGGTGCTAGCCCAATGTAAAGAGACAAATCATGTGCTTAACTGGGGAAAATGCCACTTTATGGTCAAGAAGGGCATTGTCCTCGGCCATAAGATTGCAAAGAACGGTATCGAAGTGGACAAAGAGAAGATTGAAGTGATTTCAAAACTCCCTCCTCCTACTTCTGTCAAAGGAGTGAGGAGCTTTCTTGGGCATACGGGGTTCTACCGAAGGTTCATCAAGGACTTCTCCAAAGTGGTGAATCCATTGTGCAAATTGTTGGAAAAGGATGCGAGTTTTGTGTTTAATGAAGAATGCATGAAATCTTTTGAACTTCTCAAGTACAAACTGACAACCACCCCCGTTACTACCGCACCCAATTGGAGCTTACCCTTTGAGCATATGTGCAACACAAGTGATGTTGCGGTAGGAGCGGTCTTGGGGCAAAGGGTGAACAAGATGTTTCACCCGGTGTATTATGCAAGAAAAACTATGAATGATGCCCAGGTTAATTATACGGCTAGCCATAGTGTTCACCATGAAAAAGTTTAGGCCTTATCTCATGGGTGCCAAAGTGATTATTCATACCGATCATACGGTACTCCATTAATTGATGACAAAGAAGGATTCTAAGGCTCGGTTGATAAGATGGGTTCTATTTCTTCAAGAGTTTGACCTTGAAATTGTTGATCGAACAGGGTGTGAAAACCAAGTGGCAGACCACTTGTTCCGCTTAGAGGAGGAGGGGGCCCCATTATGGCCTCAAAATTAATGACTCGTTCCTGGGTGAACAACTCCTCTCTGTATATTTTAACAATATGCCTTGGTTCACTGATGTTGCTAACTTTCTTGTGACTGGCATTGTCCCATGTGAGCTCTCTTCTAACAAAAGGAAAAAGCTTAAACGGGATAGTTTAGATTACTTCAGGGAAGAGCCTTATATTTTTAAGATTTGTAATGATGGTGTAATCCGGAGATGTGTTCCAAAATAGGAGCAAATGATTATTCTTGATGCTTGCCATTCCTCGCCCTATGGTGGTCATCATGGTGGGGCAAAAACTGCTTCAAAGGTGCTCAAGTGTGGTTTTTATTGGCCTACATTGTATAAATATACTAGTGAGCTTGTGAATAGATGTGATGAGTGTAAGAGAGCTGGTGTAATTTTCAAGAAGGATGAAATGCCTCTTACCACAATTCTTGAGATTGACATATTTGACGTGTGGGGCATTGACTTCATGGGACCTTTTGTGAGTTCATGTGGTAACACGTACATTCTGGTTGTTGTTGATTCTGTTTCCAAGTGGGTTGAAGATGTGGTTTTTCCCAACAATGAGGCATGGAGTGTAGTGGCTTTCTTAAAGAAAAATATTTATACAAGGTTTGGCACTCCTAGGGCGATCATCAGTAATGGAGGTTCTCATTTCTGCAATAGGGCATTTGAAACTTTTCTTGCAAAGTATGGTGTCAATAACAAGGTATCAACCCCTTATCATCCTCAGGCTAGTGGACAAGTTGAGGTCTCCAACAGGGAGATAAAGAGCATATTGTCAAAAATTGTCAATGCAAATAGGACTGACTGGTAAAAGAAACTGGATGATGCTTTATGGACTTTTAGGATGCTTACAAGACTCCAATTTGCATGTCTCCGTACCGGTTGGTATTTGGGAAAGCATGCAATCTTCCGGTTGAGTTAGAACATAAGGCCATGTGGGCATTGAAGAAGTTAAATCTTGAGTGGGATGTTACAGCAAATCTTTAGGTAGAGCAACTTAATGAACTAGATGAGTTCCGATTCATTCCTATTCCAGCTCGTCCTTGTATAATGACAAGATGAAGTACTTACATGACAAGTATGCCCGGATCAAGGAATTCAAAGAAGGTGATTTAGTTATTTTATTCAACTTTCGGATACATTTGTTTCCGGGAAAGCTCAAGTCAAAATGGAGTGGCCCTTTTGAAGTGGTGCATGTAACTCCGTTTGGTGCTCTTGATTTGAAAAATAAAAATGGTGAAATCTTCCGAGTTAATGTGCATCGAGTGAAGCACTATCTTGGCAAGTTTGATGATAGACACGTGGTGGCAATGATCCATTTCAAGTGACTAATGGTAACCTTTGTCGTGCCACGACATTAAATCAGGCGCTTCTTGGGAGGTAACCCATGTGTTTTTCTTTCTTTTTAATTATCTTATTAGTGTAGGATTTGTTTAGACTAACCGGTTGTGACATTTGTGTAGGAATGTACAGGACTAACGCTGGAAAATTTGTCTAAGTATGTAATTGGAATGATGACTGCGCTCAAAATTTTGCGGTCAACGGAAGCTTTTTCGTGGGGGCGTAATTCTGCGGCAGACTTTTTGAAGTTTCAACCGCATCCACAGCGACATTTTCATGGTCAGCAAAACTTTTTCTGCGGTCGCGACAGATTTTCCGCTCTCAGTAGTGTTATTGATCCTGCAATTCTTCCAAATAGCCAAAAGCACGGACCGTAGTGAAATTCTGCGGCCGTGCGAGGTAGGTCGGTATGGGAGGGTTTAAGTATGAATAGGAGGGACCTCCTCCTCTTACCCTTTTCGCACCGTTGACTCTCAGAAGAAATAGACTACTGTTCATCGTCCTCTAATCTGAGCCCAATATCATAGCCTTAATCAAGAATTAGTATGTACCACAAAATCAAAAAACTGGTATGTTCAAATCATCACATAACTTTTATTTTCTCTTAGTTTTAACTTATTTTTTTTAATTTAGGGTTTGATTAATCACCATAATATAGGCATGATTTAAAATTTCATGTGGGTACTTGTTGTGCATGTGTAATACGGGATAGGGTTATTCATTTTACCACCTAATTGCCTAAGTTGTAGCTAGTGAAAACCCTAGGTCGCCCGTTTCTCTTTTGAATTCCGCAGCCACGACTTTAAATCTGCAGTCAACGTTCATATAATGTCCTGAGTTAAAAATGGTTGGTTTTCCACTATCAGCAGAGGAAATTCCACGGTCAGCAGCCTGATTTATGCGGCAGTGCTTCTTTTTTTCACAGACCGCGTATTTTAAGTCCAAGAGATTTTCCAAGTTGGGTATGCGGCCGCGTTAGTTATTCCACAGATAGCGGTGTAGCTTTCGCAGCCGTGCCCAAAATTCTGCTCTCAGCGGTGGTCAACCATCAGAGACTGGGTAGTCTGAACCCCAGTCTTCCGCGGTCGTGCCCCTTTTTCTGCTGTCAGCAGACCTTTGCTTTTAGACCATTTTCAACTTTTCATTTGTCTTCCTTTGTTGATTCTTTTAACAACAATTCTAATGAGCTTTCACTGATTATGTATGCAAACAATGGTCTGATCTAGAGGTTCAGATGATAAACAAAAAGGCAGGGCTGAATCCTCTCTAGGCAGGGGAAAAGGAGGATAAGGAAGGACCTAGTTACCACTAGCGGTCCAGAAATCTAATAGGAAGCTGCGGAAAACCATCAAAGCTGCGGAAAAAGAAGCATCACTTTATGAAGGTAGTGAGTATGTCCCTTACCGGGAATTTTCGGAAGGAGACTAGGTGTCAACCCATGTTCCCGCAGACTTTTCTGAGAAACTTCAGTTGAGGGATAGCCCACACCCACTTCTTCTGCAGAGTCGTCTGATGGCTCAGAGGACAGTAGTGAGGATTCAGCATCGGGTTCCCCACCTACTACACCTTTAGCCTTACTAGCAGATCCTATTGATGTTTATGTTGAGATCCCGGATGACGGTAGGGGTGGTGACACCCAGACAGGGGGGTTGTTGATATCAAGGAACCCTGTGGTATAGCAATAACATTTTGTGAGTGAGAAAGCTTACCATAAGTTTCGAGAGTGGTAGCCTCAAAGTTCACTTATACTTGAGAGGGTGTTCATTAAACGAGATTTACTTCCCCACAACCTTAATGTCAAGAGGCAGTTCGACGAGAGAGTGGGATGGAAGTTCTTCACCAGCAACTTACCGGATGCCAATGAACACTTGGTCAAGGAATTCTACGCTAATGTCATCGACATAAAAAATGGCACCTTTTTTTTACCAAAGTCCGCAACATAAAGATTATGTTTGATGGCAAGACCTTAAATGACTATGTTGGGTTTAATGACGAGGATGAGTCCCTGAAACTGAAGATGGATCAGTTATCCTGCCCTTCGTTTTCATCGGTGATTACTCTTCCTGGGACTACTCCAGCTTGGCTGACACCTGGGGTCCCAATCTACAGGAGCACTCGAGAGACTTTTGTGTGCAGCCGGTTAGACCCTACTACATATGATAGTGATATACCGGTCTCCCAGGCTATTATTATGGGGACTATAATAGCGGGGTACCCGATCAACGTCAGGAAAATTATGGCCAAGGTGATTACCAGAATGGTTGGCAAGGATGAGAGCTCATATCTTTTCCAAAAGTTCCTTACCATGTACCCGGAGGATCAGGAAGTAGAAGGAAGGGATTTTGGCACCAAAGTGAAACTAAAGAGGCAATTTTCATGGCACAACCTTCAGGTTCCGGTCCAAGGGCAAAGCAACCACTTCCGCTGGCCAATCTGAAGAGCTAGAGGTGGTGGCCACTAGTTTTAAGTCTTCCACTTTAGTGCCACATTCTCCCTCTAGACCATCTACTTCTATGCCTTCTTTAGTGCCTTCTTCATCAGCATATCCTCTGACTACACTGAGGGTTAATCAGACTCTTTCAAACATCAACAACTGGAGGCAGGCAGCTACATCTAAACTGTCTGTTCTATCCAGTATAATGGCAACTCAGTCAATTCCAGCACAGCCTCAGGTGCCTGCTCCAATAGAGACATCGCTAAAGGAGCTTCTAGACAACCAGAAGAAGCTCCTGGACAACCAGAAGCTTATCATGGATACTTTGGATGCACAAGGTAAAGCAATCAGGGACCTGGGCAAACAAACGAAGAAGCTGAAAAAGACTCGGGCCTCAAAGGAGTCAATCAAACAGCGGAGTAAGGAGGTTGAGAAGATTGCATCAGCTGGAGACGTCCTACTGGACTTACTCTTAGAGGAGCAAGTTCCAGCAGCACAGGCACCAGAATAAGAGGCTGATAGAGAATGGGTGAGAAGAGGAGTGATTCCCCAGATTGAGAATTTGGAGATTGCGTTGGAGGACACCGAGGGAGTTGACTCATGCTAGCCACAGGACCCAGCCAGTGACCCCAAGCAGACAGAGGCATCATAAGGAATTTTCTTTACTCTCTACCTTTCCCCTAATCTATTTTTGCTTATAGCATTGAGGACAATGCTACATTTTATTTGGGGGGTGGCCTTATTTTGATGATGCTTTAGATATTTTGGATATTTGGTTTGTAATAAACTTCGTACTATTTTCCGTTATTCTCATACGTTTTACTTTTGGTATGTATATAAAGTTACTTTTCCATGAATATATTCATTCCCCTTTTAGGTATATTTGTCTCAATCCCCTATTGTACATATTCAGTTTACTTTTCGTAGTTTACTTTATAACTTCTTTTGAAATTTTCCTTAATAGAATAGCTTCTTATTTCATTTAGTAGTTTCTTTTTCCATTTGTAGCTTCTTACCTTTACAAGTTTTCGTGATCAATATGCCTTTGATTTTCTTAATTCCACGGTTCTTTCCAAAGGAGGAATTTGTGTGAACCAGGTGGCTCTTCCCGATGATGGATGGCATGACAACCTTATTAAGGGTTTGAGTCCGTTTTTCTTTATATTTTTGTGTAATTAGTAGTAATGAATAAAAGTGACTCGGGAAAAGCTTCATTTTGGCCTAACATATTTACCTTTGACCTTATGGTTAGAAACAAATTGATTTGCAAGGAATGGTGCTTGTTGTGGCCTTTAGACTTGTGTTGACTAAACAATCATCGAATGGCTTCTCGGAGCCATTTGTGTTGCTCAATCTTAGCTAGGGTTGTTGTGGGCCCTCGACTCTGTCTCTTTAGAAATCCAATATCTTGTGAGGTGAGGTTTTTATTTGCAAGTCAAAGTCAAGTTCCAATAAGTCTAGAACTTGCCCCGAGTGTTTGTCTAGGCGAAATTCTAAGTGTAGCTAAACTTGAGAAATGAATATAGGCTCTCATTGATCCAACTTGAAACTTAAGAGCATCCATAGACATACAAATATGATATCCCTAATTAACCCCGTTGAGTCGAAGCCTTGTTCTTTCAATAACCATGATACACACCTTTGACCATTGTGTAATGACCCTCTCTTAGCACCCGATCTTTCCTTAGCACAATTGGCAAAAGCATAAGTTTGGGGGGAGAGACGAGGAATGCAAAAGTGATAAAAGATACAAAATAAAGAAAATGGAATGCAAAAAGAAAAAGAAAGAAAAGCCTAAAAGTCAAAAAGAAAGTCAATAAAATAGAAAAAATGAAGGGATTCAACGAAAAAAATGATGAAAAGCTTGGAATGACAAGAAAAGGAGAAAAATGATTACTCTCAACCTCACTATAAAACAATAATAATGGCATGGCATCACCCTTTGTGCCTTTAGTCGCAACTTCATCATGAAACAATAGATATGGCACGACATCACGCTTCGTGCATTCACTCTCAAATACGGCACGGCATCACCCTTCGTGCATTAACACTCAAATACGGCACGACATCACCTTTAGTGCATTAACATTCAACTACGACACGGCATCACCGTTTGTGCATTAACACTTAAATACGACACGACATCACCCTTCGTGCATAAACACTCTTCCTTAACATATAACAATAGGAGATAAATAAACAAGGATAAACATTACGCCAACAGTGGTTTCACAATACCAACCTCAACTTCAGAAATAATACTCAACTATCACAGATAGCCCATAAATGAGGAAAGAACGATCAATTTAGTAATTAAATAGCCTAATCATTGATATCATGATCAAAGAAAGCAATAACTTATAATAAACAAGTCCTGCCCACATGCTTTAACCCAACAACAACGCATTAATACTCGTCACCTCACATATACGATGTACCCCACATTTAAACAAGTAACAGATAGGCAAACAAGTCCTAATCCCTCAAGTTAAGGATAACCACGACACTTACCTCGCTCCAAAGATCAACACAAAGCTCAACCACTGCTTTGCCTTTAAAACAAACCTCCGAACCAACCAAATCTAGAAAATTAATAACCAAACGATTCAAAATAAACCTTAGGAACTACCCACGAATGCAAAAGATTCAATTTAGGTCATTATTGAAAAAGTCAACCCCTGGGCCTGCTTGGTCCAGAACTAAAATTTGGACCAAAACCCAATTACCTATTCACCCCCGAGCTTGGTTATTTAATTTGTTTTAAAATTCAACCTCTATTTGAGGTTTAAATTCCAAATTTACAAAAATCCCTAATTCCACCCAAACCCCTAGTTTGTACTTAGATTATTTTTAGCAATCAGTAGCATTAAAAGTAGAATAGAAACAAAACCAATCATGGTTAGAAGTGCAATTAAAAGCAACACGCATAGCTAGATTGGATAGAAACCTAACTCCCAACCAGTATTAGCTCCTTGTGGATATCGACCTGACTTTTCGGGTAAAAGCTGCATCGACCACTCCTTGCCATTATACAATGGTGTCGGGTTGGAGCCGATCAGCCTCCCCAAGAATCAACTCACGAAGTCAATCTACATTAGACACATTAAGACGACCCTGCATCCTAAAAAATCTATCATCTCCAACAGTAACCTACTTGGCACCACCGTGCCGCACTGTGTCCCTAAGGACAAGCAAATAAGGGTCTTCATATTGTCGCTCCCTTATGCACTCAAACAAGGAAGACTGAGCGACTATACAAAAGCTACAACACGATTGGGCTCTAAAACATCCAACCTCACAAACTAATTGGCCAAAGCCTGAACATCTGATGTAAGTGGTCTCTCACTGACTGAAATGTATGCAAGGCTACCTATACTCACTGCCTTTCTACTAAAGGCATCGACCACCACATTGTCCTTCCCGGGATGATACAAGATGGTGATATCATAGATTTTCAATATCTCCAACCACTACTCCGCCTCAAATTGAGATCCTTTTGTTTGAAAAAATACTGCAAGCTCTGATGATCCCCGAATACCTTAAATGATACGCCGTAAAAGATAGTGCCTCCAAATCTTTAGCGCATGGACAATGGATGCCAACTCTAAGTCATGAATAAGGTAATTCTTCTCATAAACCTTCAGCTGCCGCAATGCATATGCAATCACCCTGCCATCCTGCATCAATATTGCACCAAGCCCAATATGAGAAGCATCACAATACACCGTGTAAGATCCTGAAGCTGTGGGTAATACCAACACTGCCATCGTAGTCAAAGCAGTCTTGAGCTTCTGAAAGCTTGCCTGACACTCGTCTGACCATCTCAACGAAGCATCCTTTTAGGTTAACCTGTTTAATGGGGCTGCTATAGATAAAATCCCCTCCATGAACCGACGGTAATATTCCACCAAACCCAAGAAACTCCAGATCTTCGTAGCTGAAGTGGGTCTAGTCCAGTTCTAAAATGCTTTAATCTTCTTAGGATCTAACTTTATGCCCTCTGGCAATACCACGTGCCCCCAAGAATGTAATCAAGTCCAGCCAAAATACACATTTTGAAAACTTAGTATATAACTGGCTATCTCTCAGAGTCTAAAGTATAATCCAAAGATGCTGCTCATGCTTCTCTCGCCTACGGGATATCATCAATAAACACAATCACAAAGAAATCCAACTAGGGCTTCAACACCGAGTTCATCAAATCCATAAGTGTTGTTGGGGCATTTGTTAGCCCAAATGACATCACTAGAAACTCATAATAACCATATTGAATTTGAAAAGCTGTCTTAGGGACATCGAAAGTTCCTTTAAATATTTTAAAACACCTTGGCACCCTGAAGCTAATCAAATAAGTCATCAAACCTCGGAAATGCATACTTTTTCTTGATGGTGACTTTGTTCAACTGCCAATAATCTATGCACATCCTCATAGATCCATCCTTCTTCTTCACAAACAATACAGGCGAGACACTAGGTCTAATGAAGCCCTTATCAAGTAAATCTTGCAACTGCTCCTTCAATTCTTTCAGCTCTGGAGGGGCCATACGGTATGGTGGAATAGAAATAGGATGAGTGCCAAGAGCCAAATCAATGCAGAAGTCAGTATCTTTATTGGGTGGCATCCCCGGCAGATCTACAGGAAACACCTCAGGAAACTTATGAACAACTGGTGCTGAATCTGTGGAAGGAAACTCCATACTATAATTGCGGACATAAGCCAAATAAGCTAGACACTCCTTCTCGACCATATGTCAATCCTTCACATAAGAGATAACTATGTTGGTGGAATTTCTAGGAGTCCCTCTCCACTCTAATCGAGGCAACCCCGGCAAGGCTAAGATCACCGTCTTGGCGTGACCATCTAATATAGCATGATAAGGCAATAGCCAATCCGTAACCAAGATAATATCAAATCTACCATATCGAGAAGTAGAAGATATATGCTAGTCTCAAGCCTCCCGATAGTAACCACACATGAATGATAGACATGATCTACAATAATAGAATCTCCCACAAGTGTGGACACATACATAGGCGCACTCAAAGAATCACAAGGCATAACCAAATATGAAGCAAAACAGGATGAGACATAGGAATAAGTAGATCCTGAATCAAGTAGAACTGAAGCACCTCTATTACAAACTGGAACAATACCTGTGCTAACAGTGTCAGATGACTATGACTCAGGCATGGCTAGGAAAGGATAACAGCAGGCCTGAGCCCCACCACTCTGAACCACATTACTAACTTGGGCCCTATTTGGCTGTCCTCCACCTCTAGCTGGCTGACCCCTTCTTCTAGCTGGCTTAGCAGGTGAAGAATCACCCGGTACTGGGACCATGGCACGAGAACCCTAATGTTGTGAGTTACCCGGTGCCCGACAGCAAAACCTAGGAATGTGCCTCAGATTACCATAAGTATAACAGGACCTCGGTTGTTGTGATTCATGACCCTGAAACTGACCCTGTCGACCTTAGTAACCACCCTAAAAGCTCTAAAGCAAAGGTGCACTAATAACACATGGTGGTGCGCTATAGGCTAGCTAGTCGAAATGAGACATATGAGGGCCGCAAGTACCTGAAGCACTATATGATGTCTGGAGCGCAGAATGAAATGGCCTGGGAGGATGGACTCTACCATAAGTACCCCTACTCTGGACGAGGCACCACTGAACCCATCGGTGATGAGTCCACTTATCAGATCCTTGCCCTCTCTGTTGTGAAAGAACAATCTCGATCCACCTGGCGACATTAGCAGCCGTCTGAAAGGAAATCTCACCACCGTTCTCCTTGGACATCTGTAGCCTGATAAGGTAAGTGAGTCCATCAATAAACCTTCTCACCCTCCCTCTCTCGGTAGGAAGCAAAAGAATATCATGATGGGCTAGATCCACAAAATGGGTCTCGTACTGAGTAACAGTCGTATTGTCCTATTGGAGATGTTCAAACTGTTTGTGGTAATCCTCTTTCAGTATGATAGGGAGGAACTTCTCTAGAAATAGCTAAGAGAACTGGTCCCAAGTAAGATCAGGCGACCCAGCTGGTCTATTCGATACCAAATCCTTCCACCACCTCTTGGCGAAACCCGTCATCTGAAACACAGCAAAATCGACTCTATTGGTCTCAACTATACCCATGTTCTGCAGCACCTCATGGAAATGGTCAAGATAATCCTGTGGGTCCTCAAAAGGTGCACCACTAAAGTGAACTGGGAAGAGCATTGTGACCTTGTATAAGCCATCAGAAGACATGGCGGGTCCATCACTGGCCTGTGCTGCAACAGTCGGATTAACTACCCCAACTAGAGGGGCTGCTGAACTCTGATATTGGGGAGCCATCTGCTCCAAAGTGTGAGTAGCGAGAGTTTGTGCTTCTCCCCCAGCCTGATACACGACTACTGCCATAGGAAATGTATCGACATGGGCCACACTCTCCATAAGGACCATCAAACGGACTAGAGCGTCATGAAGTACTAGAGTGGTGATCAACCCCTCCGGAACCTGAACTTGTCCAACAGGTACAGTCTAAGTTGCAACCTCCTCATCAAAATCAACTTGAGGCTCCACTGTTGGTGTTGGTATTGGTGCTGCTGCTCGAGCTCCAGGCTTAGCTTTGCCTCTGCCTCTGCATCTGCCTCTACCTCTGGCATGACCTTGGCCTCAACCTCTGGCACGACCTCGGCCTCAACCTCTACCCCTCGTACGAGCTGCCACTGGAGGCTCCAGCTGCTGTCCAACTGAAGATGCAGTACATGTTCTCGCCATCTGTGAAAGGACAATAATGGAAGAGTTCAATCAGCAATGATAGAATAAAATTGCACGACAAAGAAGAATAGAAGTGAATCTGTTCCTAAACTTCATTGCCTCTAGAAGATAAGTACAAACTTCTCCGTACCGATCCTCCAGACTCCACTAAGCCTACTCGTGACTTGTGAGACTTGGGCAACCTAGTGCTCCGATACCAACTTGTAACAACCCAGAATTCCCACCTTTGGGATCCTTAAGCCAATTTTAGTCATTTCAAACAGTAAAACCAATTAAACCGAAATATAACCAATACAGAATGCGGAATGACATAAAAACCAATAATATCTGAGTACAACCCAGATCTGGAGTCACAAGTACACTAACTTCTAGAGTTTCTACAAACAGTGTTTGAAATAAGTACAATTGTCTCGGATGAAAAGAATAGTAAATAGGGGGAAGTGGAAGGGGACTTCAAGGTCTACGAATGCCAGCAGATCTACCTTGTGTCTCCAAATGCTAATCCAAGCTGAAACACCGCACAGACAGTTAGGACCAGTACTAAAACTTGCACAAGAAGTGCAGAGTGTAGTATAAGTATAACCGATCCAATGTACTCCGTAAATGTCGAGCCTAACCTCGAAAAGTTAGTGATGAGGCTATGACAGGACACTCACATAAATGAACCTATGCAGATAACAATATTCGTACAACATAACAACAAATAAGGCTAAACATGTACTATTGGGAGGGGACAAGCGAAGGGGTGAAAAAATACGGTAACTACAATAGGGAATCATAACAAGAAATAGTCAATAAGACTTCAACCGGTGAAATGAATAAACATAATGAATAAAACTACACGGCATCACTCTTCGTGCTCTTACTCTCAACCTCACTATAAAACAATAACAACGGCATGGCATCACCCTTCGTTCCTTTACTCACAACTTAATCATGAAATAATAGATATGGAACGACATCACCCTTCGTGCATTAACTCTCAAATATGGCACAACATTACCCTCCGTGCATTTACACTCAAATATGACACCGGATCATCCTTTGTGCATTAACACTTAAATACGGCATGGCATCACCCTTCGAGCATAAACACTCTTCCTTACCATATAAAAATGAACATATAACAATAGGGATATAGTATAAACAAGGACAAACCTTATGTCAACAGTGGTTCCACAATACCAACCTCAACTTCAGAAACAATACTCAATTATCACATATAGCCCAAAAATGCGGAAAGAACGATAAATTTAGTAATTAAATAGCCTAATCATGGATATCATGATCAAAGAAAGCAATAACTTACAATAAACAAGTCCTACCCACATGCTTTAACCAAACAACAACACATTAATACTCGCCACCTCACATATACGATGTACCCCATATTTAAACAAGTAACATATAGGCAAACAAGTCCTAATCCCTCAACCCAAGGTTAACCACGACACTTACCTCACTCCAAAGATCAACTCAACGCTCAACCACAACTTTGCCTTTAAAACAAGCCTCCGAACCAACCATATCTAGAAAATTAATAATCAAACGATTCAAAATAAGCCTTAGGAACTACCCATGAATGCATAAGATTCATTTTAGGTCATTATTGAAAAAGTCAACCCCCGGGCCTACTTGGTCAAGAACTAAAATTCGGACCAAAACCCGATTACCCATTCACCCCCGAACCCGGTTATGTAATTTGTTTCGAAATCCGAACTCAATTTGAGGTTTAAATTCCAAATTTACAAAAATTCCTAATTCCATCCAAACCCCCCATTTTCTACCATGAAAATCCTAGATTCTAGGTTGAAATCTTATGAAATGTAATGGAAAAGTGAAAGATAGTAGGTTAGAATAACTTACAAATGAATTAGGGAAGAAGAGTTCTTGGGAAAATCGCCTCTAGGGTTTCTAAGTTTGAAATTTTGAAAGGACACCCTTGTAAATGAAGCTATGCAGATAACACTACTTGTACAACATAACAACAAGTAAGGTTAAACATGTCTTATTGGGAGGGGACATGCGAAGGGGTGCAAAAATACGGCAACTACAATAAGGAATGATAGCAAGAAATAGTCAATAAGACTTCAACCGGTAAAACGAATAAGCATAATGAATAAAACCGCACGGCATCACCCTTCGTGCTTTTACTCTCAGCCTCACTATAAAACAATAACAACAGCATGGAATCACCCTTCATGCTTTTACTCTCAACTCCATCATGAAACAATATATATGGCACAGTATCACCCTTCGTGCATTAAGTCTCAAATACGGCACGACATCACCCTTCGTGCATTTAAACTCAAATACGGCATGGCATCATCCTTCGTGCATTAACACTCTCCATTACCATATAACGATGAACATATAACAATAGAGAGATAGAATAAACAAGGAAAAACCTTACATCAATAATGGTTTCACATAACAAACCTCAACATCAGAAACAATACTCAATTATCACAAATAGCCCATAAAGGCAAAAAAATGATCAATTTAGTAATTAAATAGTCCAAGAATGGATATCAAGAACAAAAAAAGACAATAACTTAGAAGAAACAAGTCTCACCCACATGATTTAACCCAAAAACAATACATAAATACTCGTCACCTCACATATACAGTGTACCCCATATTTAAACAAGTAACAGATATGAAAACAAGTCCTAATCCCTCAAGTCAAGGTTAACCATGACACTTACCTCACTTTAAAGATCAACTCAAAGCTCAACCATGACTTTGCCTTTCAAACAAGCCTCCGAACCAACAAAATCTAGCAAATTATTAACCAAACAATTCAAAATAAAACTTAAGAACTACCCACAAATGCAAAAGATTCAATTTAGGTCATTATTGCAAAAGTCAACAAAAGATAACTCCCGAGACCACTTGGTCTAAACCCGAAATTCGAACCAAAACCCGATTACATATTTACCCCCGAGCCCAGTTATGTAATTTGTTTCGAAATCCGACTCCATTTGAGGTCTAAATTTCAATTTTATAAAAATCCATAATTTTATCCAAACCCCCAATTTCTACAATGAAAATTCAAGATTTTAGGTTGAAATCTCATGAACTGTAATGGAAAAGTGAAAGAAAGTTGGTTATAATAACTTACCAATGAATTGGGGAAGAAGACATCTTGGGAAAATCGCCTCTAGAGTATCTAAGTTTGAAAATTTAAAAGAATGAGAGAAATCCCATCTAACTCAACTTTTGACCAAGCGTAGATGTCACAATTGCGACCTGGGGTTCGCAACAAATGTGAGAAACTCTTCATGATTGCAAAGGTCTCCCATCTCTGCTATCATCACATTTGCGATGATTTGTTCGTATATTCAAATTGTGGTTCTCTGCTTTTAAGACCCCTTTGATCGCAAATGCGAACGTGGCTGACCCACCCTTTTGATTGCAAATGAAAAATGTGGCTTACCCACCCCTCTTCGCAAATGCAAAGATATTCTTCGCAATTGCGACCGAAGCAGGAAATTGGGTTCTTCACAATTGCAAACTCTGACCTCGCAATTGCAAGGTCAGAGACCTGCACTAGAACTGAAGCACACCAGCATTTTTTCTAAGTCCAAACTCATTTTGTGACCTATCGAAAACTCATCCAAGCCCTTGAGGATCCAAATCAAACATGCACACGAGTCCAAAAACATCATACAAAATTGCTCACGTGATCAAATCACCAAAATTACACTTAGGACTATGAATTGGACATCAAATCAAATGAGATTTTCAAGAAAACTTTAGAACTTCTATTTTAATAACTTGACGTCCGAATCACGTCAAACCAACTCTATTTCTTACCAAATTTGATAGACAAGTCATAAGTATAGTAATGAACCTATACCGAGTTTCAAAACTAAAATACAGACATGATATAACCAAAGTCAAACATTGGTCAAACATTTAGATTCATTAAGCCTTTGAACCTCAAAATTTTGATAAAAAGCGATAACTCAAGCTAATGACTTCTGAATTCAATTTCGGACATATGCCCAAGTCCCAAATTAGGATACAGACCCACCGAGACCGTTAAAACACAAATTCGGATCTATTTGCTCAAAACATTGATCGAAGTCAACTCAAATAGATTTTAAAGGCAAAATTTCATACTTTATTAATTTTTAACATGAAAGACTTCTGGAAAAGAGCTGGATTTTGCACATAAATCGAGGAAGGTTAAAATGAGGTATCTGTGGTTTCAAAACACGAAATTTAGGTTTAGAACTCTAGGTGACCTATCGGGTCATCACAATTTTCCCTTCTGAAGGTAGTATATGTATTGTTTCTCCAATCCCAAGTCAAACTTGTTGAGTTTACCTCGGCATGACCTTGCTCTATCACTGAGCTCATCAATTGCACCACCATTCTAGAATTGATTTTATCAGAGTCGACTGACGATCCTAATTCTTGAACTTCTTACTTCAAAGTTCTCTTTTTATTCAATTCATCGACATAAATTCATCTCAGACCAAATCTCAACCTACATAATAGAAAACATATAATGAATCAAAATTGTCCATATTTTGGCTAAAACACAATTAAAATGGAGAAAATAATAGGTTTAATGTTACCAAAAATTCATATTTTAAGCCTACCATCACTCTAACTATGCCACAAGCGGATTTTTGCTACAAAAGGGCATCCGATTACGTACGAGAGCCAAAAGTTGAAGGATGTAGACCGGTGTTATACCACCTTTCAAAAAGAATTATTGTTTGTCGTCCACTACTTACGCCTTTGGAGGCACTATCTGCTGGGAATCTCGTTCGTTGTCAAGATGAACAACACGGCCGTTAGTCTTTCATGAACTAGCCAAAGCTGAACGGATGACAGGCCAAGTGGCAGGAACTCCTTGCGGAATTCCACTTCAACCTAGAGTACCGGAGTGGGATGACCAACCAAGTTGCTGATGCACTTAGTCGGAGGGCTAACCTATTATTGATGTTCCTACTTTCCACCCTAAGGTGAAGTGAAGTGACCACCACTATAAAATACCAGATACAGGATCTATTTACAAAGGATCTTTCTGCATAGTATTTGATCGACCTGGCAGGTCATAAAAAGACTCACTAGTTCTACATGGAAGATAGGTTCTTTAAAGTGAAAGAGAATCGACTTTATGTTCCTAAAGGATAAGATCTGTAGAGGACTCTTCTGATGGAATGCCGATACCTTGTGGACGGTCCATCCAAGGGAATAACGCACCATGGTATTGTTGCACTGTGCTTATTATTGGTCACAATTGGTAGATTATGTTACTTAATATGTTTTATTTTTTTTATAACCATGGTTTCCGAGCATCGCTTTGCGAACCGACTAGCTGTACCCATCGGGTCCCGCTGTTTCAATATAGGTGTACGGTTGCCCTGGAGAGGGTGCCAGTTTGTAATGCCTCCAGTGGCCCTGCAGGGGCTCGAACTGGCGACCTGAAGGACTTTGTCCTCGGGCTTTACCAGTTGAGCTACCCCTCAAGCTTATGTTACTTGGTATGTGAAGGCTTGTCTAGTATGCCAAAAAGATGAGTCTGATCGCTTAACACAAGTGGAAATTTTGGAGCCATTGCCTATCCCAAAGAGATGTTGGGAAAACATGTCACTGGATTTCATCACCGTATTACCCAAGGTCGGAGATCTTACAACTATCTTGGTTGTGGCATATCGATTTTCAAAATATACTATATTTATAGCAGCCCCAAGGTATATATTAGCAGAAGATATAGCCCAACTATTCTTCACTCATGTTGTCAAATATTGGGGCGTGCCTGGAGATATCATTAGTGATCGCGACTCTCGCTTCAATAGCAACATTTGTACTCAGCTTTTTAAGTGCCTCGAGTCCATGTTGAGCCACAGTACAAGTTTTCGTCCCCAATCTGCTAGCCAAACAAAGTGGTTCAATGGCATACTGGTGGAATACCTTCTCAATTTTGTTACTGGTTCGCAGAAGAATTGGGTGAAGCTTCTGGATGTTGCTCAATTGTGTTTCAATTCACAAAAGAGCTCTAGTGCGAATAGAAGCGCTTTTAAAATTATTATCAAACAACAACCGCTTCTCTGTCCCACTGTGGATGCCCCAAACATCTAGCTTCTCGAAAGAATGGAAGCAAAATTTGGAGATAATAAGGAGCTATAATATGAAAGCCCAAAAGAAAATGAAAAAACATACTGATCAAAATTGTCGCATTATTGAATACCAAGTTAGGGATAAAGTGATGGTGAAAATACCAAAGTGATACCTGTTTGTAGGGGTTCATGACCCTCACCTATTACAAAAGTACATCGGACCTTTGTCCATTGAGAAGTGCATTGGAAAAGTTGCATACCGGGTGGATACCCCAACCTGGTAGAAGATTCATCTAGTCTTCCATGTAAGCCTCCTGAAACTCTTTTGAGAAGACATGGAGGATCCTTCGCGGAGCCAACTCACAATACCAAGTATCGAGGCCCCAAATCAACCGGTAAAAGGTGTGCTGAATCTATTCTCAATGATCAAGTTATTCACGCTTCAAGGAAAGTTCACCAAGAGTTCTTGGTGAAATAGCAGGGTTGTGATACAAAGGAGAATATGTGGGAGAGGAGAACAAACCTCAAAGCCTACAAGAGCCTGATTGATGATTATCTTGCTAGTAAGGCGACGAGGACGTCACTAACTCAGGTGGGGGAGAATGCCATGGGAGGCTTTCCAGCCATGCCCCATGACCCCTTCGACGTGTCCCATGCGTCCTGGCAAGCCTCCCAACGCCTAGCGCCATGGACAACCCCGTGATCTTGGTCGTACCAAGTGAGAAATGTGCATGTCCCTATGTCGCCCCATCAATAGTCATCGCCAGCACTCAGCCGCAGGCAGGTGCCAGCAGCATCCCTTAGCAGATCGCGCCCTAGCGCGCACCCATTGTCAGCATAACCGACCCATGCCCTGCGGCCAGCGCCCCGCACACAAACCCTGTTAAAGACAAGGTTGCGGCCCCTCCAAGTGCCTCCAATGGACCTACTTTTACCTTGAAGGAATATAGTCCTTTTTATTTCTCTAGCTTATTTATGTCAAGTCCTATAACTTTTTTTTTTGCATTGGGGTCAAGTAGTCAAACTTTCAAGCAAGCAAACAATTCTCTGTATTGGTGTTTCTCCCCGTCGACATCGTGTTGTCTTTGTTTAATAGCTTTCATTAATGAAATCAAGTTTTCTTTCATTCTCATTCTCTTTTATGTTCTCTCAATTGCTCTTGATATCGGTTTTTCCATAAGGCACTTACAGTCTCGTCTAGCGTACGGAGGAGACCTTAGTTGGCAGAGAGCACCTGCACGGACATCGGTTGTTTAGTCTTATATCGCACTTCCAAGAGATCTCAGGAAAGTGTCGCATAAAGCATGAGAGGACAAATTAGTAAGATCAAGACATGTGCATTAGAGTTAATTCACTAATGGTCATGTGTCTCTGATATAGAGAAAGATCTCCCGATATCACACAAATGTCAAACGATAAACTGTCTAAGTTAATATTATTCTATGTATATACATGAAGGTGTAAAAATTGAAGTTATTACACTATACCTTGTTTAAAAGATTATACTATATAACCAATCCACGACGATTATAAGCAATTACCTAACTTAAGTTTTAACTAAACTTGATAGCGCAAATTTTATTTCAGTGTTATAAATGTATAAAACTATAATGTCAACGATGCAATTTCTGCATTTGAAGAGAATTGAACTACACACAATTTAATTGGTTTCGTAGCAAGTCAACGGCTAAACATGTTAATTAACATCTCTTGAAGGAGGTATTTATCGTTTGGAAATGAAGAGTATGTTAACTAGAAAACATTTACTTCCTCTTCTGTATTGAAGTTTCTTAAAGCATCATCTTTTTTTTTGGTCGTTTCTTAAAGCATCATCAATGATACTATGTCCATATATTTCTATGCGAATCAGTATAAAAATACACGCTCTGTCTCAATTTGTTTGTAATTCTTCAAATATTTTATGGTAGATTTGAATTAAAGTGAAGATTAATTTGTTTTTAAGGGTGGGATTCGGATTGGGTTGTGCGTTATTTTTGGGAGCGGGGTTTGTAAATGAACCGAGTTGGGGCACCGTATATTTGGCCTCCATGACTCCCTTTTAACGTCTGAGGGGTATATTTGATCATTTGGCTAACGATACAGCTATTTATGTTAGAAAAACAATTTCTAGAAGAAAGAAATAAAGAAAAAAAATTTCCTAACATGGCTTCCCATACCTGATCTCTTCATACTCCATAAGCCGAAACCAACACAAAAACAGGTGTGCGTGCATGTTGGTGAACTGTAAACTACGAGGTAAGGTTTTGATATTGCAACATTCATGTTTAACCAAAAAACATTAATCCAACGAATTCCTAAATGCACGACAGTTCTATACATTTGTACCATAAATCTAGTGCAAGGCAAAGTGGCAAAGTGGCGACGAATCTTGCAGATTTTAGTGTTTTTCTTTTGCTAGATGGCATGCAGCACTTAAGTCCAAGACTAGGCTCTTTATTATTCTGTTCGATCGACACCATGTCATATATCTCCAACTATTATGCGGCGTTTGTTTACTCAAAAAATGAGTAACAATTAAATTTTTATGCGGTTTAAAGGATGCATGATTTATTTCAACACGAATAATTAAGAATAACAGATAAATAAATGAAAAACAAAATAAAACGATCAAACCAATCACAACGTAATAACCAAGCCTGATCTTAGATTGAACGGTGTAACTCGTCCTTGATTGGAACCTCGGTACAAGCTCGGTCTCGAGTGAAGAAAACAACAAATGTAAGAATCTTCTTTTTTCTGTAATTGTTGATCTATAATTAATACTGAACGGAGTCGCACCGTAAAATCTGGTTGAGGGCGAATATTACGGCCCCCTATCCCTCATGCATAACCGTTCACTGCTCCTCCTGAAGTTCAGAAGCTATACTTGATCCGCGGTACGTCGCTTTACCATATCCGAGCTCAGAACATTGTTCATTCTTCCCAGGTCTCGATACGAGGGCTTCATAGCCTCCATTATAATCATGTCGAGCCGTGCTTCCCCTTCATTCTCTTATCGGGGAATCGAGGAAAACTTTACCCCCGATTTTACTAGTACATAGATAGTCCCCTCATTTTTCGGAGAGTAAATTTATCGAAGCGACGGGAAGTGATAAATTAGCCCCCGTTCCTTCTTCCGTACATTACAACTAAGTTGATGGGTTAGCAAAATGTCCCATCAGTCGCGTCATTCTGACTTCGGACATGCGTCAGTCGTCGGTTGATTGTCCTCAAATACGAAACATCATGCATTGATTATCCTTCCTCTATAAAAGCTTCGACCCCTTTTTCACGTTCTTACTTCGCGATTCCATAGTTGTTTGAATTACCCTCAAATTCTCCACTTAACTCTAACCCCCTTCAAATCTTCATACATTGCTATCTAGATCTTCATATCCTCGTCTTTAAATCTCAATAATCCTTCTTTAAATCTTCAAATCAGTCCTTCATCCCCATCTTCAAATCTTCGTCCTCATCTTCAAGCATTCATATTTTTTTTCAAACCTTCATATTTTCCAGAATATGATGGCAAAAACTTCCAAATCTGTGCGTGAACAGACCATCCCTTCATTTTCCAACCCGGCCACGGATGTCGAGGTGACCGTTCCTGAGGTGGCCCAGCAGCCTTCTTTAAAGAGCTTCGTTCCCAGAGGCTGTACCATTGAAAATGACTTCAAAGTGGAGAAGGCCTCCAGTCAACATGATCGAGGCAAGAGAGTATGGAGGTACATATGCTCTGGTAATGAGACACACTCCCCACAGTTCGGGTGGACTATAACTGGGAAGGCAAGGAGTTGGTCGGCGACGGGGCCAACGAAGACATCACCACTCACGTGTAGGGGTATCTAAGTATTTACACTTACTCCTTCACACTCGTCTCGATGGACCCTATAATCCTCGGCTTTTGCAAAAGTATAAGGTTTGCCTTGGGAAGATCTACCCGTCCTTTTAGAGGATCATAATCCTCTTCCGCCACTTCTTAAATAACAACGAAGCACCTCGATTCATTCTTAACCACCGACTTCATCTCTATAATCCTCTATTCTTCTGAGGGGGGTTGATCAAGCTTATTTTGTCGAGCAAGTAAAGCTCCATTCTCGAGAATCGATGATGAACGAGATCAAGGTTGGTAGGGAAGGTTCGTTCGGATGAAAACCGAAGATCTCATTCCCCCTGTAATTACTATTGTTCCATGAAAAGTGGAACTCATCCCGTAAGTCTTCTCCTTCTTAAGTACTTGGTACTTCCTTTTAGTCTTTTTCTAATTGTTGTGTTTACCATTGTGCAGCAGTCGCCCAAGTTCCTAATGTAGTCCCCCTATTCAGAAGTGGATCGAGGGTATCTACAAACAAATGTCTTACTTCGAGCGCGAATGGCGCATGCTCTCGAAGGGCTAGTTTAAGGCCCAATCCCATGCGGAGTCTTCCTCCCGAATAATTACATTTACATACTTAACATTTATTTCTGCCTGTCACACCTCTTTTTTTACGGCGCTTACACCCCGTGAAGGGTATAATAAAAAAAAAGAGTTTTTTCAATTAAAGGACGGTCGGAACGGGATTAGTTATTTAAATTTTTTCAGAGTCGCCACTTGAGAATATAATGGTGTCTCAAGTCACCGGATTAATCCCGAACCGAGGAAAGTTTGACTCTGTTACAGTCTGCGAACTAGAAATCCTAGGTAAGGAATTCTGTTAACCC
>MU767064.1:7826-26748 GCA_026770625.1 Nicotiana glauca
TAAAAAGAAAGAAATAAAAAAATATAAAAAATTCAGAAAACTTACCTGACTGGGCCCGTCACTGGGCTACCGCGGTCCTGCCGCAGTTACGCTAGGACCGCGGTAGACCAGGTTCAAAGAGCACCGCGGTCACGCTTGGACCGCGGTAGAAAAAGTTTAGAGAGGGTGTTTGACCACGGTCCTACTGCGGTCACGCTTGGACCGCGGTGGAAAAACTTCAGAGTGCTTGTTTGACCACGGTCCGGCCGTGGTTAGGCCGGGACCGCGGTCAGGGCATTTTTTTGATACCTTTTTTTTTATTTATTATTTTTATATATGCAGTTTTACATTACACTTAAAACAAATTCTTGGGTTTCCTCCCATGCAGCGCCTGATTTATCGTCGCGGTACGATGTAAGTAGTTGAGTTCCTACTCCTCGTTCTCTTATTGGGGTTCTTTGAAATGTGACACCACTGTATCCCCTTTTTCTTCAGCTGATCTAAGGTAATGTTTCAACCTTTGTCCATTGACGGAGAATTTGTTCATCCCGTCTTTCGACTCGATCTCCACAGCTCCACTTGCGAACATTTGCACTCCTCTAAATGGCCCTGACCATCGGGACTTTAACTTACCCAGAAACAATCTCAACCGTGAATTATAAAGCAATACCATGTCCTCAGGTCTAAAATGTCGCTCAACAATATTCTGGTCGTGTAACCTCTTCATTCTTTCCTTGTACAATCTTGTGCTCTCAAAAGCAAGATGTCTGAACTCGTCAAGCTCATGCAACTCAGTAATTCTAGTTGTGCCTGCAACTTCAAAATCTAAGTTCAACTGCTTCAATGCCTACCACGCTTTATGCTCAAGTTCAACTGGCAGGTGACATGCCTTTCCAAACACCAACTTATATGGTGACATACCAATTGGTGTTTTAAATGCAGTCTTGTAGGCCCAGAGTACGTCATCTAGCTTCCTCGCCCAATTAGTTCTTGTGGCGTTCTCTGTCTTGGTCAACACACTCTTGATTTCTCTGTTGGACACTTCCACCTGTCCACTAGTTTGCGGGTGATACGGAGTAGACATCTTGTGGTGCGCGTCATACTTAGCAAGCAACTTTTCGAAGGCTCTATTGCAGAAGTGAGTGCCTCCGTCGCTGATAATGGCTCGTGGTGTTCCAAATCGGGTGAATATGTTCTTCTTCAGGAATCCCAGCACTACTCTTGCATCATTAATGGGTAATGCAGTAGCTTCTACCCACTTGGACACGTAGTACACAACAACCAGTATGTATTTATTTCCAAAGGAGCTGACGAAAGGACCCATGAAGTCAATCCCCCAGACATCAAACACTTCCACCTCTTGAATCGGGTTCCTGGGCATCTCGTGGCGATGGGAAATTTTCCCAGTCCCCTAACATTCATTGCTGCCCTTTACCCATAGGTGTGAGTCTCTAAGCACTGTTGGCCAAAAGAATCTGGCCTCAAGCACTTTCGCCGCCGTCCTGACTCCTCCAAAATGTCCTCCGTACGCCGATGCGTGACAAGCTTGCAAAAAAGAAGATTGTTCTATCTTGGGGATACACCTCTGGATCATATTGTCAACACATATTCTAAACAGATAAGGCTTATCCCAATAATACATGCGGCTATCATAATAAAATTTCTTTCTTTGGGAATATGAGAGGTCATGAAGAACTATACCACTAGCCAGGTAATTAGCAAAATCTACATACCATGGCACTTCCTCAAGATTAGTAGCGAGCAGCTGCTCGTCTGGAAAAGTTTCCAGGATCTTTTCGACCTCTATTGCTTTTTCAGCTCCTTCAAGTCGTGATAGATGATCAACGACTTGATTTTCTGTGCCCTTACGGTCACGAATTTCAAGGTTGAATTCTTGTAACAGCAGCACCCAACGAATCAGGCACGACGTAGACTCCTTCTTTTCAATTAAGTACCTGAGAGCTGCATGGTCAGTATATACAATTACCTTGGAACCAATCAGATATGATCGGAACTTGTCGAAGGCAAACACCACGACAAACATCTCCTTCTCAGTCACAGTGTAATTCAGGTAGGCTCCACTCAGCGTTCTACTAGCATAGTATGTTGGATGCATCAGCTTGTCCTTCCATTGGCCCAGCACTGCCCCCACTGTGTAGTCACTAGCGTCACACATGAGTTCAAACGGTTTCTCCCAGTCGGGGGCAACTATGATAGGTGTCGTGGCCAACCTCTTTTTTAGCTCCTCGAATGCTACTCTGCAATCATCATAAAACAAGAAAGGGTGATCTTTTTCTAACAACTTATAGAGAGGGTTGGCGATCTTTGAGAAGTCTTTTATGAATCGCTAATAGAAACCGGCATGCTCGAGTAAGCTTCTGATTGCTTTTACTGAAGTTGGAGGGGGTAGCTTTGCTATCATATCTACCTTAGCACGATCCACCTCAATTCCTTTGCTTGACACCCGGTGTCCGAAGACTATGCCTTCTTGTACCATAAAATGGCACTTTTCCTAATTTAGAACCAGATTAGTCTCGATACACCGTTTAAGCACACGAGTCAGATTTATCAGGCACTCATCAAATGAGTTCCCCACCACTGAGAAGTCATCCATGAACACCTCTATTATATCCTCTACCATGTCAGTTAATATGGCCATCATGCATCGTTGGAATGTGGCGGGTGCATTGCATAGTCCAAAGGGCATCCTCCGAAAGGCAAAAATGCCATACGGGCAAGTGAAAGAGGTCTTCTCTCTTTCCTCCGGTGCAATGGAAATTTGATTGTACCCGGAGTACCCATCCAGAAAACAAAAATGTGACCTCCCTGCCAATCTGTCTAACATCTGGTCGATGAAGGGAAGTGGGAAATGGTCTTTACGGGTGGCTAGATTTAACTTCCGATAGTCCATACAAATTCTCCAGTCCGTGACAGTTCTTGTAGAGATCAATTCATTCTTATCATTCTTTACTACCGTCATGCCACCCTTTTTAGGAACACATTGCACTGGGCTAACCCAACTGCTGTCAAAGATTGGGAAAATGATTCCCGCATTTAGCCACTTGATTACTTCTTTCTTCACCACTTCCTTCATATTGGGGTTCAACCTTTTTTGGTGTTCCCTGGAAGGTTTGTGTCCCTCTTCCAGTAGAATTTTGTGCATATAGTAGACAGGGCTGATCACCTTTATGTCTGCCATGGTCCACCCAATGGCAGTCTTGCATTCCTTAAGTACCTGCAATAGTTGTTGAGCCTGCACATTTAACAAACTAGATGAGATAATAACAGGTAATGTGGAGTTAGGTCCAAGAAATTCATACCTGATATGGGCGGGCAATGGTTTCAATTCCAGCTTTGGTGGTTCTTCGATGGATGGCTTGGCTGGAGGAGTTTCTCGATTTTCCAAGTGCAATGGCTCAAACTCTAGGGTCCTATCCCAGAACCCTCTACCCTCTAATGCCAACACCCATTCCGCCAGATCCTCTCCATTTACCTCATCCAAATTCATTAGACATGCAGCAAGAGGGTCCTCAATAGTCAGCCTTTCATCGTCAGTCTCTACAATTACATCCACAGCATTAATAAGAGAGCAATTGGCGAACTCACTTGGTCGCTTCATAGATTTCTGCACATTGAATGTTATTTCTTCATCGTTCAGCCTCATCTTGAGTTCCCCAGTCTCACAATCAATTAGAGCTCCTCCCGTGGCCAGGAATGGTCTTCCTAAAATGATGGGAATCTCTTCATTCACCTTACAATCTAGGATCACAAAATCTGCAGGGAAGACAAATTTCCCTACATGAATCAGCACATCGTCTAGGATTCCATAGGGTCATTTCACCGTCCTGTCAGCCAGCTGCAACAACATAGAGGTGGGTCTAGCTCTTCCAATACCCAACCTCTTATAGATAGCTAGGGGCATAAGATTGATGCTGGCCCCTAGATCACACAGTGCCTTAGCAAAAGCAAAATATCCAATAGTGCATGGAATTGTAAAGCTCCCTGGATGAGACAGATTTTCAGCAATTGGTCTAGTTACCACTGCACTGCAGGTCTGAGTAAGCGTAACTGTGCCCAAGTCTTGAAAATCAAACTTTTGGGACATTAAGTCCTTCATCATCTTTGCATACCCAGGCATCTCCTTCAAAGAGTCAATCAATGGTATATTTACCTGGATTTGCTTCAGTATGTCAAAGAACTTCTTGTATTGCTCCTCCTTTCTGCGCTTAGACAACCTCTGGGGGAAGGGTGCTGGGGGTATCTTCTTCCTAATCACTTGGGACTGATCTTTATCAGCTGCTACTTTAACTACTGACTCCTGGACTTTTCTAGCTTCTTTCTCGGTCTTATTCTGAATGCAATTTTCTTCTTGAGCAGGCTGGGCTGTTACCTCTGTCAGTTCCGTTGATTCATCCAGCTCGATGGGCACTGGTATGAGTGTCTCAGCCTGTCTAGCTTCTCGAGCCCTTTCTTGCTCTTCATCCATATCTCTGCCATTACGTAGATTCACTGCCATTAGCTGCTTCGATCCCTGATCTTTTGGATTTATCTGAGTGTCTGCAGGTAGTGTCTCTTGAGGACGATTGTTCAGGGACATCGAAATTTGTCCCACATGTACTTCGATATTTTTGATTGCTGCATCATGGGAATTGACTCTTTTATTAATTTTAGCATTAGAGCTAATAACCTACTGCATCATTGCTTCAAGTCTAGCAAACCCATCTTCCTGCCTTCCACCATGTTGCTGCTGAGATGGGTGATACCCTTGCTGCTGATTCTGATTGTTGTATCCCTGTGGTCATGGGTAAGGTGTCATATTGTTGGGGGGTCTTATACCTCCCATGTTCCCGGTGTTAAACTGTGGCTGTGGTGGCCTGTATTGCTGATTTTGTTGACCCCAATTCTGACCACCCTGTCTCTGGCCGCCATAATTAGACACATAGTTCATGTCTTTAGGGTAGTGATGATGATCGTGTTCTGCATTGCACTGATTACCAACTGGCTGACTAATGCAAGACACACACAAGCCCCCATTGGTAGTATCAACAATATGTACCTGCTGTTTCTGCCCTGACTCTTCCACCTTCTTGGTGAGTATGCTCATCTGTGTCAATAAGGTGGCCATGTTTTCCGCCATAGAATTGGATGGATCTAAAGGCACTGAGTGTACCACTGGATTGATGGGTGCACCTCTGGTTACCCAGCCCGAATTTCGTGCCATCTTGTCAAGCAGACTCTGTCCCTCTCTGCATGTTTTGCTCAAGAATGCCCCACCAGCTGAAGCATCAACAATGTTCTTTACGCTATGTGAGAATCCCATGTAGAACCGCTGCCCTAATATTAGATCAGGAACACCATGTTGTGGAACTATAACCAGCATCCCTTTAAAACGCTCCCATGTTTCATGCAAAGTCTCCACCGGTCTCTGTTTAAAGCTCAAAAGCTCATCAATTTCGTGAGCAGTCTTGTTGGGTAGATGGAACTTGTTATGGAATTGCTTGACTAGTTCATCCCACGTTGCTATAGAATTTATGGGAAGTGAATTCAGCCAAGTCTGGGCAGCTCCTGTCACCGAGAATGGAAACAGTAATAGTTTGATTGCTTCCGGAGTTACATTGGGTTGCCTTTGGATTTTGCAGATAGGCAAGAAATTCTTCAAATGCTGCTGAGGATCTTCAACTTGTGACCCCAAAAATAGTCTCTTATTCTGCAACAAGTGCAGCATGTTATTTGTGATCTAGAATGACTCAGCCTGTATCTGCGAAACTACTATCACTGTGGATAGATTCTCAGTTGTGGGTTGTGCCCAATCATAGAGAGCAGCCTCTGGCAATGGCGCTACTGGTGCTGGTGGATTTTCCTGGTTATCACCCATGATTGTTTCGAATTGTGTGGTTGTTGGTTGTTTGTTTTGTCGGTTTGCCCGATTCAAAGCCCTGAAAACTTTCTCGGGATTCGATAACGTTTCTAATACTTCACCAGATCTCGATGAGTTTCTAGGCATGCACCTGTGCAACCAAGTCAACAAACGTTAAAAGTTCAATGTAAAATTGAGTATAGAGAAAACTGACAACACTAAGAATTTTGTACTTGTTTCAATTGTAATTGGTAACACCGTTAATTCTCCGGCAACGGTGCCAAAATTTGATCGCGCTCAACTGAGTCTCAAAAAAGACTACGCGGGCGTTGCAAATATAACCTGAGTATTATTGCCCAGAATCGAACCACAGAGAATTAACCTATCAATTACTATTGTCGGATTTACTAAATTCACACAACCTGTTTTCCCAAACTTTCTGATTCACAATGATTGATTTTCTAACAACTAATACTGAAAGTAATGAATAACTGAATATTAACTAAACTTGATGTGTAAACAATATAAAGAAAGTCTAAGGCAATGGTTTCCCCCATTGGTACTTTCCTTGGTTGTATATGTCCTATAACTATGATTTAGCTATCTCTAACAATTATGAACTCTCTATCTATCATAATTCTTTCTCAAGTAATTATAATAATCTACTAGACACACTTTCTCAAGCTACGCTAGCTAATTGCACTATACGGTTCACTTAGATTGCATCCGGAGTTTTGTTATCTCTAATCCAATCCCTAAACCCTCGGTTATACTCTCGTCTATACTTTGGGAGTGATGTTGTTCATACAATCACCTAAGTATGCACTCTCTCTCAAGAAGATACATAATAAATAGGAACGGATAATTGAGGGCCCTTTCAACTAATCCATAATCAAAACATAGATGAACAATTAGAGATTAACAACCAAATCTAATTATATTGATAAAACAACAAAGTTATTCCCAATGGGTTCCACCAAAACCTTAGATTAAGGTTTTTAGCTACTCATGACAATGGGGAAATCAAATACAAAAAGATTCATAATCATAAATTGCAAGAAAATAAAGAAGAATAGAAATAATGATGTTTTGGGTGATCTCTCACACTTGTTTTTCTTGCCAAAGTACTCTCTAGTAATATTACATCCCTCCCTTGGGCGAGTTCTAGTATTTAAATAGGGTTTTGGGCTAAAAATTCTAGAATTTGCACTTAAGTCCTTCAGTTTTCCGTCACCTGCCGCGGTCCTACCGTGGCCATGCTAGGACCGCGGCCAAAAGGCCTCTCTGAATCTCACATAGCTGCTCACCGCGGTCCGACTGCGGTTACGCCGGGACCGCGGCAGTTCACCTCCAGGCGTAGTTTGTGTATTTCACATGGTTCATTTGGCGACTTTTGTGCGATTGGCTTCTTTTTCTTCCATAAATGATCTAAAACCACTCTATAGCCTTCTTCTACTGTATGTAACCCGCAAAATATGAAAAGCACTTATAAGAGCATTTTGCTATCACTTTTACAATAATAACTCTACAAGAAAGTGGTTCTTTTGAGGCTTAATCATAGTTCAATTCACCTATTATCAGGATTCACATGAACCCGTAATCTTTGCACTAGGTTTGCCCCTATCCGAACAGCAAAAACGTGAAATACTCTGTGCACGGGTGTCTTTTCACGCTCTTTCTACCTACTTGGTGTTTTCCGCAAATAGAATATATCTCTCTTTCTTTTTTCTATGTGACTTTTGCAGGGTGCAAGTTAAATTATACTCCCTCCGTTTCAATTTATGTGAACCCATTTGACTGAGCACGGAGTTTAAGAAAAGAGAAAAGACTTTTGAACTTGTGGTGTAAAATGAGGCACAAATATTTTGTATGGCTATAAATCATTGCATAAAGGTAAATTGTTTTCAAATAAGAAAAGAGGTCATTCTTTTTAGCACGCACCAAAAAGGAAATAGGTTCACATAAATTGAAACTGAGGGAGTATATCTTTACGTTTATCAGGTTAGGTATCCAGTCATAACTCATAATATATTATGAATAGGAATAATGCACACGTAATTATGGACATAATTTAGTGAAAGAATATATAAAAGATAAGTAAAAAAGTAAATAACGGATCGTTGTTAATGTATATACTACTGAAATTCATCACATATAAATGTGTTAAATAACTCTATGCACTGTTGGTTCTAAATAAAAATTAAAAAAAGAAAAAGAAAAAGCTCATGATATAACGGTAGAGATTCTAACATAGAAGACACTTCACATACAGGGCAATTTCGTATTTAATCAAAAGCAGAAAGTACATTTTATTTGGTGAATTGCAAGCATGGATCAAAACATACTCAAAATTTTCCAAAATACATTAAGAAAAGTCTATTGGAATGCGAATTTAATTTGACTAAAATTAAGAAAGATTAAAAAGAATTCAAATAATCTTCTTTTATGGCAAATACTAGTTTTGGACCTTAAACAAGGAAATAAGACAAAAAATAGACAACCATTTGTTTGGTTTATTTTTTCTTCAATCATATTGGTACTCGACAAAATCTGAATACGCGCCAAAAAATTGGCATGTGATTGTCTTAAGTGTCGGCAAACCAGGAGACTAGAACAACTAATTATTAGGCCTAGTACAAAGAAATGACGTTGCATTAATTACTAGTACAAAGACCAAAATTTGAAACTTATGGGTTTGGGAGCACCTTTAAATTATTTGATTCTAAATTAATAATTTGTCATTTTTATTAAATCTTATAAGAAAAATATAGAGTTTGAACCAAAATTACTAAACTTATACCTTGATCTCTAGCTCCGCCACACTTGTCTTATTTTTACCCACCTTTAGTTGTAGAGGGTTAAATCGCTTCTCTATTAGTAGTATTTTAACTTGGGTTACTTTTGCCAAAAGTGCAACTCTTCTCAAGTTAACGTTCATATTAAAAGTTAGTTCCTTTTTAGTTCTACAGAATTTGGACGTCTACAAATGTTATACTTGGACAACTTAAAACATAAATATCAAGTGCCAACAAAAGTTACCACCACAAGCTATGTGCTTAAAATAAGAAGCAATGTGCACTCTTACAAATATAAATTTGGTGGTTGTTATTGCAAAATTGTAAGATTAGGAGGCTCTAAGCAACCATTCAAAGCTCCATTTATGGATTCAAGAGGGAACCAACGAATGCTTCTCGTCTACACCATACACATACAGCTATATTAAGCTGCGGATGGACATCGTCCCTTCTCTTGGTCTACTTCGGTTATGCCCGCGTAGGCCAACTAAGGAGGTAAAGAACTCCTTCCGTACTTCAGTTATGCCCGCGTAAGCCAACTAAGGAGGTAAAGAACTCCTTCCGAGAAATTCTCCAATACGAAACCTCTGATTAAGGACGGAAGGATTCAACCATCCCACCACACCTCATATATTGGTAATATACCGCAGTTCAACTATAACAGAAAAACACTGTCAAACAGCTTTGATGTCATGAAATCTGTATTCGACTAAATATTATTAAAACTAAATGGAAGGATCAAAATACAACCAACCAAGAACTACATTGTGAAATGGGTTGATCTCCTTGATTTTGTTAGGTGTTTGCCATAATTTTCTTACCATATTTGGTTTTCCTATCTCTTGAAGGAAAAGGGCAATATAATTACCTAAATTGAGTTTTTCTTTTTATAAAAGGAAATTGTAAATTCTTCCATACTTGGCTAGTCCCTTTTCTTGTAGGAAAATGTTTTGACTTCTATAAATTGAGGATCCTTCCTTCTCATTCAGTAGCATTAACAATGTAGCCATAGGGGGCTTGAGAGTCTTGTTTAGGGGGAGAACTTTACGGGACAAGTGTTAGTGTGTCACTTGTATTTGCCTATTCGTGGGGTTGTTCTCTCGATATGTTGTACTCTCTTTTATTATAGTAGATTGCTCATCTCCGTTGTGGACGTAGGTCAGTTGACCGAACCACGTTAAATGTTTGTATCTCTTTTGGTATATTTCTCTTGTTGTATGATTTATCGTCGTTCAAGGTTTGTTTTGCTAGATTCCGCATGACACCTGATTTTTCCGGTCCTAACAGATTTTTGCAGCTGCATCGAATTTCTCCAGCTTGACATCAAATGTTGTTTTCTCTACCTTCTTCTCCTCAGCTTTTGCAGGTCCGCCACCTGCTACTATCATTGCACCCAAATCTATGACTTCTACTGAAATTTGTTTCAGCTTCGGATGTCTTAGTTTATCCTGGAGTAACGGACTAATTTGCCTACGCTCTTAAGGGGGTAGAGCAGCAATTAGTTCAGCCAGCTGAATAATCTTGTCTGAAGGTAGAGGTCGAGGGCCATATGGATAATAGACAGCAGGGTATTTGTATCTTTTGGACTTCGCATTGGGATCTCTGAGAACAAAATCAGGTTGAAACGAACGAGATTGCAGAGGACCTGTAATTACATGAAGATCTTTACAGACACGTAAAGATCTAAAACGCGCGAGGAGCTTCATGCCTGGCATATTCCAGCAGCTAATGAATTAGAAGATGACGCTAACTTGAATACAATTGGTTCAATTATTTGTAGTGCTGATACGAGCTGTTCTGCAGCAAGAACTTGGCTTCAGATTGAATAAATACACGTATATTGTAGACAGGCTAAAGATGTGATACAAGGTCAATCAGTCAGTATTATACAGATCGACACTTATTATTTACTCGGAAAGGATTAACGAACACTATATAAAGACGGACAGTTATAACTGTAAGCGCTAAGTTCGTGAAATTTACAATCCTCAAGAGTCCATCTCCCTGAACATCCCCACACACCCAAACGGCATCTCTGAATTTCCCTCAATAAAATTATGCCATCAAAAGTTTTAATATCACATTATACTCTTTAAGAAGTAATTTGATCATTAATTCATTAGTTAACCATGATAAATATCTCATATTCCTCTCTTTGCATTACTTAAATCGTTCTACCAATGCTGTCACTGTATTTACATATCTAAGAACATTCATAAGCTACGACCAAGTTTCAATATGTGGCCCAATCCAATTCATCTTCCGCATCACAACAAAGTTTAAACTTCTGGATACTGGATTGAATTGTAAAACCAACTTGGTGGAGGATTATTGGTTTAATCAAAAGTGCAATTGAGTAAAAATATTTGAAAACATCAGCATCAGATAAATTATTGAATTATAAGAACAGGTCTAACCTAAAAGCTTTAATACTTTACCTAATGTGTGCTTTTATGAAGCCCACCAAGCCAATAAGTTCGTCTTAGTTACGGTAGAAATGACACTACATAGCCACTCTAAAGAGTTGCCATTTAAAAATTATAAATATATTTTTACTTTCAGTTTTTCAATTTAATTTGGGGAAAAAATATTCTGAATTATCTTGAAGTTGAGACTTTTAATTTAAAATTTCATGACAAATTAAGTCCGTGCGTCCTGAATTTCAGTTTTTCAATTCAAATTTTTGGGACAAAAATGTCTTGAATTGCCCTGAAGTTAATATTTTTTAGTTTAAAATTTTACGACAAAATAAGTACAGGCTAATCTCTAAATAACATCTCTAAGAATGACTATTTGTGCACTTATTTAAGGCACAAAATAAGTGAAAACAACACGGGCTAGCCAGTTTTCAGATTGGTAATTGAAAAATAGGTAGCGTTTGTAAAGTCATTGAAAAATAGCCACTATTTTGCTGCAACACAGAAAATTCCAGCATAATATACTGGAGATTGGTGTACTTGTGTATGAACTTCCAGCATATTATGCTAGAACTCCAATACACGTAAAGTTCCAGCATAATATACTTGAGATTGAAGCACATGTATATAAACTTCTAGCATGTTATGATGGACTAGTATATTATATTGGAACTCCGACATATTATGTTGGAAGTCCACTATATTATACTGAAACTCCATTATATTATGCTGGAATATTTTTCGAATTTTGAACATTATTTTCGTTCAGATTTATCTTTACATGAAAAGTGACTAAATTTCGATTACTTTTATAACTGTGGCAAATTTTTAATTACCACTTGTAAATTTGGCTATTTTTGAATTTCACCCACAAAATGACTGTAAAAACTTCTAGGGTCCAATAGGTTAACGAAAGTAATTTTAAAACAAATTCAATAGGTTAAGGGTATTTTTGATCATTTACCTTTGTTCGCGTGCGTGCTGTCGCGTTCGTGAAGCCCATCTGGATAGCCTTCATTTTCTTCTTCGCGAACGCGATACTTCCTCTGCATTCGCGATACTTTAATATCTAGGCAGAATATAAGTTTTCCAAATCGTGGGTTAGGCCATTTTTAATATTTTTGGAGTTCTAGAGCTTGATTTTGGGCTATTCTTTGTGGGTTTTTCAAGCAAAACAATTGGGTAAGTGTTCTTCACCTAGAATTAATTATATTCCATAAATTTTTCATTATTTTTATCATTTAATTTGTGATTTGAATTGAGTAAACTATTGGTTTTTGAAGAAAATTTCTAAAATGAAAAAAAATCATGATTTGCGAGACCAAATGGCGTCAGAATTGGATAAATTTTGTATGGTTGAACTCATTTTAGAATGGGTGATCGGATTTTGTAAAATTTGACGGGTTCCGAGGTACGAACCTGGGGGTCGACTTTTGGGTCAATTTTTATATTTTTGTAAAGATTGAAACTTTATGATCCGGAATAGTTTCTTATATATTTTATTTGTGCTTTGAAGTTAATTTGGTTAGGTTTGAGCCGTCCGGAGGTCTTTTCACCCGAGAAGTACATTTTAGAGTGTCGGTTTGTCGCCTTTGATGTAAGTATCTTGCCTAACCTTGTGTGGGGGACTTCCCCTTAGGAATTGAGTCTTCTATGCTAATTGTAATCCGTGCATGCGAGGTGACGATTGTGTGCTCGGACTTATTTGTGGAAAATTTGCCTCTAGGGTTCTTATGTCTTTATATGGAAAGTATCTTGTTATGATTGGGTTTCCCAGTTGCTTAAATTGTCTCAATATGCTCCATATGACTTCGTTGGTTTTCCTTTAATTCTTACGTGTTACATTGACACTAGATTGCCTTAATTGAAGTGATTGCCTTCCTTATTGTTCTGATACTTCTTGGTTGTGAGTTCCTCTATGACTTTGAGCAAATAGGTTACATGTCAAATTATTGTGGTTGTCGGTGTAGTTATCACGTGCTTATTATATTTTTTTGTGTAGTTGAGGTTTCATTGTGAAGTTAATTGTTGGTGCAAGTTCGATTATAGTTGATTCCCTTGCCGGGACATATTTAATTCTTGTTGTTAACTCCCTTGCCGGGATATTATTATTTTCTTATTATTCCCTTGCTGGAATTCTTTTATAATTTATGATGAGAAATTGAAATGGGAGCGGGTGAAACACCTACCACAAGATATATGAAATGGGAGCAGGTGGTACGCCTATCACAAGATAAGTGAAATGGGAGCGGGTGGCAGGGGATAAATGAAATGGAAATGGGCGGCACGCCTGCCACGAGATAAATGAAACAGGAGCGGGTGACATACCTACCATGAAATACATTAAATGGGAGCGGATGGTACGCCTACCACAAGATGTATAAAATGGGAGCAGGTGGTATGCCAACCACAAGATAAATAAAATAGACGCGGATTGTACGCCTACCACATGATAAGTGAAATGGGAGTGGGTGGCACGCCTGCCACAAAATAAATAAAATGGGAGGGAGTGGCAGCCTGCTACGAGATACATGAATTGGGATGCAACGAGACATGTGAAATGGGATCGGGTTGCATGCCTGCAACAAGATATGAAATGAAAGTGAAGTTTTGTGTTTGATTTCCTTATCCTTGTTAGTGATTGGATTTTGGTGTCGTGCACCTTCGGTTTGCTATGTTTAGTTGTTGTTATCAATTCAAATGTTTAAACTGTTTAATTCCTCTATTGCTGTGATCCTTTGCCACAATGTTTTCAATACCTCACCGTATATATATATATATATATATACACACACACGTTCCAATACATCAAACTTCAATAATTGTTACATCCTAAATTCAATTAATCACTCAGTTAAATTTTCTTAAATCGTCTGAGGTCGTATTTTACTTAAAAAGGAATTTCTACAATGTTTTATTAAATCTCATGTAAAAGGTAATAATTCATCCAATGTTGTAGTTTTAAAATTTAGCAGAGGTATTTTCTTTACTCAAACGGTTTGAAAAGAAACAATTTTATCTTTTCTCGCTGGCTTTCCCAATTATTTAGTTTCGAGTGCATTGTACGGACATTATATATTGTGGNTTCCCTTGCCGGGACATATTTAATTCTTGTTGTTAACTCCCTTGCCGGGATATTATTATTTTCTTATTATTCCCTTGCTGGAATTCTTTTATAATTTATGATGAGAAATTGAAATGGGAGCGGGTGAAACACCTACCACAAGATATATGAAATGGGAGCAGGTGGTACGCCTATCACAAGATAAGTGAAATGGGAGCGGGTGGCAGGGGATAAATGAAATGGAAATGGGCGGCACGCCTGCCACGAGATAAATGAAACAGGAGCGGGTGACATACCTACCATGAAATACATTAAATGGGAGCGGATGGTACGCCTACCACAAGATGTATAAAATGGGAGCAGGTGGTATGCCAACCACAAGATAAATAAAATAGACGCGGATTGTACGCCTACCACATGATAAGTGAAATGGGAGTGGGTGGCACGCCTGCCACAAAATAAATAAAATGGGAGGGAGTGGCAGCCTGCTACGAGATACATGAATTGGGATGCAACGAGACATGTGAAATGGGATCGGGTTGCATGCCTGCAACAAGATATGAAATGAAAGTGAAGTTTTGTGTTTGATTTCCTTATCCTTGTTAGTGATTGGATTTTGGTGTCGTGCACCTTCGGTTTGCTATGTTTAGTTGTTGTTATCAATTCAAATGTTTAAACTGTTTAATTCCTCTATTGCTGTGATCCTTTGCCACAATGTTTTCAATACCTCACCGTATATATATATATATATATATACACACACACGTTCCAATACATCAAACTTCAATAATTGTTACATCCTAAATTCAATTAATCACTCAGTTAAATTTTCTTAAATCGTCTGAGGTCGTATTTTACTTAAAAAGGAATTTCTACAATGTTTTATTAAATCTCATGTAAAAGGTAATAATTCATCCAATGTTGTAGTTTTAAAATTTAGCAGAGGTATTTTCTTTACTCAAACGGTTTGAAAAGAAACAATTTTATCTTTTCTCGCTGGCTTTCCCAATTATTTAGTTTCGAGTGCATTGTACGGACATTATATATTGTATGGTATGTGGATCCTATTGTTAAAAGTAAAATAAAAAATATGGGGGCACAAGGTGCCACGTGTGTGGAAGATTCAAAAGTTAAGTTCATGATATGAGAAACCGAGGAATGAGATGGTGAGAATTGTGTATGAGACATGATGTGATTGATTGAGTGGGCATTTCCTTCTTTAATTGAATTCATTCTTACTTGTCTTTGTTCTTGTTATGTCAGTGCTGATTTACTTGATTTTCTGACTTACTAGGTTGTCGTTTGTTACTACCCGTATTCTCCTTCATTGTTCTTACTATTTGTGTTTTGATTTCTGCTGTTGATATCACCTTGTTATCTTTATCGCGATATTTTATTATCATATCCTGTACATTTCATTTGATCAGTAGGTGTCTTGACTGTTCCTCGTCACTACCCCATCGAGGTTAGTTTTGATACTTACTGGGCACCGCCATGATATGCTCATACTACTCTTCTGTATATTTTTGTACAGATCCGGGTAATTGATCGTTAATGGCTGTGCGGATCGTTGCTGTGGAGACTCAAAGTAAACCTGTTGTTACGTTCGCAGGCCTCAAAGTCACATTCGTTTGTATTTATTTCCATATGTTCCTTTTGTTCCTATATAGTGATGTATCTATTTTGTATAACTATTCTTAGAAAGACTTATGACTTGTACCACCGATTTTGGAAATTTTGATTTATTTAGAGTTGTTTAATTTAAAGTTAGTAAGCATCAATGCTATTTCATTTTATGTTAGGATTACCTAGTTTAGAGATTAGTTACCATCACAACTTCTTCGGAGGGATTTTTGGATTGTGACACCTTCTCGATAATTGAACATTATAAATTACTTTTTGGCAGGTGAAAAACAAATTTAAAGAAAAAAATTTAGCTTTTCTCAAGCAAATGAACAAAATGATACTCCTAATCTTTTCTTACAATTTATCTTCTTACAAAATCCTATATCCCCCTTAAGTTAATACTATATCTTAGTAAAGCAAGGGCCCATTCTTTTTGCAGCAAAAGATATGTAAGATATGTAACGGATATATAAATTCTACATTAGATAATAAATTGTTTGGTTAAGTTTAATGTTGCCTAAAACTTTGCATTAGTTACAATCAAATCTCTCTATAACAGCCTTGTTTGTTCCAGATTTTTTTGGTTGTTATAGTGAACTGCTATTATAGAGAACATATATTATGACATAACATAGAAATTGATTCCAAAAGAAACTTGACTTTTTATAGTGAATGGTTGTCATATAGCGATGTTGTTATAGAGAAGTCTGACTGTATATGTTGCCTGGTTACCTTTTTGTTGTCCTCATAAATATTATATGCATAACTTATGCGATAATTTATATATTATTTTATATGGAATAAAAGGTAGAAAAATATGTGGAGTCGTCGGGTTAATGACAAATTATGTAGAGATTATATTGCAAATTAACAATGCATGAATTAGTTTTAAATGGATCAGTATTGCACTTATTAGAAATACATGGATCATGTAGCGATTAGTTTTTGTTGGATGTTTGATTTATTTTAATATAAAATCTGTAATTTAAAGCATGTGTTTACTTTTTAAATAAAACAAGAAACTTGCGTACTATATAAACCTTGACCTTCCCTTAACTTCGTATATTTTGCTATCCAAAGCTTTAACTCTCTCAAAATTGGAGTTTGGGTCAATTGGTTTTGTGGCATATTATAAATTTTTAAATCTTATATCTAATTTCTTGAGAGATTGTTATTTTTACACGTAAGATATTTTTAAAGAGAGAGATATTTGCAAAGTTATTTTTTTCTATTCAAATAGTAAAAGATTATGTAGATCCAAAAAATGGCACGATATATCCCCCAACGGGACTGATCAACGGAATGTTCCTTTTTTTTTTTACTGGTCTTAGCAAATGTTCCCATTTTATTTTTACTTGAACACCATAGTTATTCAATACTTAATGCTTAAAATACTTGTTTGTTGGTGGAAAGTAGAAATTAATAATTTATTATTATAAAAATTTTTATTCGGTTGCTTGATCGCAATTGAAATTTCAAATCCGAATAATACTTTGGGGAGACAACACAAAAAATTATATCAATTAGGTTGACTTTGATGAATAACTTAACAGATAAGTAAAGTGAACATAGCATAAACTCTATCAATCCGGTAGAGAAATCCCTAAAGAGCACAATTGTGCCAACCGGGTAGACTTCGATGAAAAACGTAAAATATATGTAGAGTAAATATAGCACAAACTCTATCAATCGGGTAGAGAAACCTTGAAAAGCAATAGATGTATGCAAATCAGAGGTTATTTCTTAAATACACCGTTAATTTTAAGGACATTCGGTTAAGACAAACCCTTTATAGGGTCATTCTTATCAATCACCCATTTATATCATTTCCCCGTGTGATGGAAACTAATTGTCACGACCCCAAACTTGGTCGCGATGTCGCCCAGCACACTACTAGGCAAGCCCGACCATTTATAATAATTACCCCAATTATTTAAACAAGTAAAGATAAAGCTATTTAAGTCAAAGACTGAAATAATGATAAAATACGAAAAATCTGGCAAAATAGCGAAACAGCCCAACTAGGACCCGGTGTCACGACCATGAGCCTATAATGACAGAATAATATCCTACTACAAAGTTTTGTCTAACACTGATAATGTGAAAGTAAACGATAAATATAGAGGGGAGAATCATCGGCTGCGAATGCCGTGCAGCTACCTCAAATACTCCCGAAAAGAACTCTCGATCAACTAGAATCACTCAGCCTGAGACTGTCCCAGGATCTGCACACAAGGTGCAGGGAGTAAAGTGAGTACTTCCAACACAGTGGTAATAAAAGTGAATAACAACTGAAAGTACAAAATTCCAAAAAGGCACAAATAATGCTATCTTAAGCAGTAAACCAAAGATACAGTAGAATCCATGAAATTATAGAAACAACATTCTCTTTAAAGAAATCAATTGAACAAGAATACACAAATAAGGTCAGCCATTGTTGCCTGACCGGTCAGCCATTGTTACCTGACCCAAGTGTTTCAGTGTCATTGTTACCACTTTTCAGTCATTGTTACCTGACTGGTCAGTCATTGTTACCTGACCGAAACACATAAAATAGTATCATTGTTACCACTGTTCATATCAAAGGGGTACCCCGCGCTCACTGTGGGTGTCCAGACTCCGGAGGGGCTCCTTCAGCCCAAGTGCTATTAATAAGGCCTGAAACCCTGAATAATATCAACATAAGGCCTGAAAACCTGCTCTCAATACACTCGAGGCCTGAAAGCCTCCTCACATAACACTCGAGGCCTGAAAGCCTCCTCACATAACACTCGAGGCCTGAAAGCCTCCTCACATCACTCATCATGCCCTCACATATGGCGCTTGGCCCCAATCAGTCCAAAAATAGTCAAAAAGCCCCTTGGGCATCAGTAAAACAAAGATACTCAGCTCAAATGATAGTTCATATATCAGTTAAAACTCCAAGTTTGAGTAAAATATAGCTGAGTTCATAAAATAGTGTAAATCACAAGGACTGAGTTAAAATAATATTTCAAATAGTGAGGGAAACAGTGATGATAGTTCATAAAGAGTTCAAACAATCAGCAATAAGCCCCAAGTATGACAATGAGCCCAAGTCATAATGATAACAACAAATCATTTGCAAATGCGCGGTAAAAACCAACAACCGGGATGGACCAAGTCACGATCCCCAACGGTGCTCTACCCCACGCTCAGGTCCAGC
>MU767064.1:32859-63348 GCA_026770625.1 Nicotiana glauca
TAGCACCACAATACCTCAACTCAGGTTACCACACGAGGCTCGCGCATAAGACCACACTCTCTAAGACCCATAGGCCACTGAATACCCTCTCAACCGTTTTTCCCAGAAATACCACATTCCAGAATGCTTTACCTTGAAGGACTTCCTGCAAATCTGAATTCGTTACCATTACCTTCCAAATACGGATACATAGAATCCTATAATTAACATAACATACCACGAGCCTTGATCTCTTCTAATGAAAACACATTCTCTAGCCACATACACAAACTTAAGACACCTGATTGTTACATGCAAAATCTTTAACATAGTAAAACCATTCTCGAGAGTCATTTACTCTTATTCAGCTGTAATTCACCTGCCCTAAATGAACGGAACCACTCGTGCCTTACTAGTACTCTGACACCGCAGAACATGATTTCATACAGATAAAAACAACCATCTTTCTTTTCTATACGCAGAGCATTCTTTATCAACAGCAGCTCAAAACATCCTAGTATTTCCTCACATTTACGAAAGCACCATATAAACTTTGTAAAAATTTTCCTTTGCACGCACCATTCTTGGCTCAATTTCTGCGACCAGAACTGATCCGCCAACATACTTGAGACAGAACCAACATAGCACACAACAATATGATCAGCTAATCAATAGCAACCTCCCCAACTTGGCTCTAAGCCATATATCAAGGCACTCTTAACAACTCATAGCACTTTTTCTCTAATGATGCCACAATGTTATAGTGAGATTAAACTCAAGTCATTTACAAGTTTTGTGGAGACACGAATCATAAAAAAATTTAATTCTTCTGCAATTCCTGCATTCATTCACACAACAGTTAAGCCCACTCTTGAGTCGACAAAATTTTTACTAAGTCCCAAATTTTCAAAATTTTTCGGCAGAGTTTCCTTTATAATTGGGCCTATCCACCTGCCAGAGAATCACAAAACCATCCTAACAACACGCCCACAACTCGACAAAGCATCACAATGTGTATCAACAATATAACTCCCAATACTACATGTATTATATTATCAAAATTAATACATGGACATGCGTTGCACCTATTCGAATCATAACACATATAAAATACCTTTCAATTACACATAAGGATCATACCACTTAAGGACACCCCGCAGGAGATATCCCACTTGCTTCGCCTCATTTCAATATTTCAACCTACCTTCCACCATCATATACGTTACACAATCAATTAGTCTTTCTGAGTCTGAGCTCATACCTCCACATGAAATGTACTTTACTTTCCAACTAAGAGACATGAAAATATTCTTCACGCGCCCATAACTCGGGGCTACACGACAGATCACAATAGGAAATGAACACTTAATAGTTCATCTATTATTTAGCAGACTCCTTCGCCACTACCAAGATCACGTTGGAACATCTCGCAGTACTAACATACTTATCACATGGATAACCACCCGCCATTCCGGCTAATTAGGACAATACTAAACGTAGAAGTTCAAAACACTTGCTCACACGATCAGCACCTCGGTGTTCAAGCCATAGGCAAAGATCCCGCCTCAAGTCCTCCAAACTGGCCCAACATAAACTCACGGAGATTACCTCTCGCCCCTTGATCGGGGAATCCCAAGCCTTAAGGCACATAGACTACTGAGCGCTCACGTGCGCATACAGACGTATGGAAGGAAATTTCAAGAGTTATCTCAAACTGAATCAAGTACGCACGATAAGAATTCCAAGAATGGGAAGTTTTTCCTAAAGGTTCTGCAGCCTCTCGAGGAAAAATACAAACGTCTCTGTACCGATCCGCGAGACTCTACTAAACCGGCTCATGATTCACAAAACCAAGTAACCTAGGCTCTGATACCAACTTGTCACGAACCCAAACCTGGTCGCGATGGCGCCCAGCACACTACTAGGCAAGCCCGACCATTTATAATAATTACCCCAATTATTTAAACAATTAAAGATAAAGCTATTTAAGTCAAAGTCTGAAATAATAATAAAATACGGAAAATCTGGCAAAATACCAAAACAGCCTAACTAGGACCCGGTGTCACGACCATGAGCCTATAATGACAGAATAATATCCTACTACAAAGTTTTGTCTAACACTGATAATGCGAAAGTAAATGATAAAGATAGAGGGGAGAATCATCGGCTGCGAACGCCGTGCAGCTACCTCAAATACTCCCAAAAAGAACTCTGGATTAACTAGAATCACTCAGCCTGAGACTACCCTGGATCTGCACACAAGGTGCAGGGAGTAAAGTGAGTACTTCCAACTCAATGGTAATAAAAGTGAATAACAACTGAAAGTACAAAATCCCAAAAAGGCACAAATAATGATATCTTAAGAAGTAAACCAAATATACAGTAGAATCCATGAAATTATAGAAACAACATTCTCTTTAAAGAAATTAATTGAACAAGAATACACAAATAAGGTCAGCCATTGTTACCTGACCGGTCAGCCATTGTTACTTGACCCAAGTGTTTCAGTGTCATTGTTACCACTAGTCAGTCATTGTTACCTGACTGGTCAGTCATTGTTACCTGACCGAAACACATACAACAGTGTCATTGTTACCCCTGTTCATATCAAAGGGGTACCCCGCGCTCACTGTGGGTGTGCAGACTCCGGAGGGGCTTCTTCAGCCCAAGCGATATCAATAAGGCCTGAAAGCCTGAATAATATCAACATAAGGCCTGAAAGCCTGCTCTCAATACACTCGAGGCCTGAAAGCCTCCTCACATAACACTCGAGGCTTGAAAGCCTCCTCACATAACACTCGAGTCCTGAAAGCCTCCTCACATCACTCATCATGCCCTCACATATGTCGCTCGACCCCAATCAGTCCAAAAATAGTCAAAAAGCCCCTCGGGCATCAGTAAAACAAAGATACTCAACTCAAATGATAGTTCAAATATCAGTTAAAACTCCAAGTTTGAGTAAAATATAGCTGAGTTCATAAAACAGTGTAAGTCACACGGACTGAGTTGAAATAATATTTCAAATAGTGAGGGAAACAGTGATGATAGTTCATAAAGAGTTCAAACAATCGGCAATAAGCCCCAAGTATGGCAATGAGCCCAAGTCATAATGATGGACCAAATATGCATTAAAAACCAACAACCGGGATGGACCAAGTCACGATCCCCAACGGTGCTCTACCCCACGCTCAGGTCTAGCGTGTAAGTCACCTCAATACAGCACTAAGATGTGCAAATTCGGGGTTTTAAACCCTCAGAATATCATTCACAAGTATTACTCTCCTCGAGCCGACCGATAATCTAGCTCGCCAAGCCTTTCCCTCTCGTATCTACCTCCTCGAGCATAGAATCTGATCAAAACCATAAGGATACATTAAAATAGGCTAATGAAACATAACCCAATCGAAATAACTCGAAAAACACCCAAAAACACGAAGTTGGCAAAACCCGAGCCCCGGGCCCACTTATCGAAAAATTACGAAATTTACATTTCCGGAATCCTCGTCTTGCCACGAGTCCATACATATAAAATTTATCAAAATCGGAGTTCAAATGGGCCACCAAATCCCAAATTTAGATAGCAAAAATCCAAGCCCTAACTTCTTCAATTAATACCCAAATTCAGAGAATTAATGGATGATTCTTCGAATAAATGACGTAGTAAGACCACGAGACTTACCTCCAATCACTTCCCGATGAAATCCTCTTCAAATTCTATCAATTAGCTCTCAAGTTAGTGCAAAAATGTAGGAAATAATGTGGGGTTCGCGACTGAAATGTTTCATAAAACCTTCTGTTCCGCCCAGTTTTAACTCTATGCGATCGCATCCCTGAGCATGCGATCGCGATGAACAAAATTCCAGGATCTCAAAAACCTTCTATGCGAACGCAATCCAATCTATGCGATCGCATTGTGCAAATTATGCTGCCCTTCATAATCCTCTTATGCGATCGCAGACTCAACCCATGCGATCGCAATGCTTCACGATCCTGTGCTATGCGATCGCGACTCAGTCTATGCGATCGCATAGACCAATTTCCTTCTGCCATAACTGCTGGAATTCAGCAACTTCCAATAGCCAAACTTGGTCCATTTTATCACCCGAATTCATCCCGAGGCCCCCGGGACCTCAACCAAAAATACCAACCTACTCCAAAAAACCATACGAACTTTTTACAATCATAAAAACACATACAACAACATAAAAATCATCAAATTACCACGGATTCAAGCCTAAATTTTTTTAAAACTTTCGAAACTCATATTCGATCAAAAACCCGACCAAACTACGTCCAAATGACCTGAAAATTTGCAGATATGTCCAAAATCACCTAACAAAGCTACTGCAACTCTTAGAATTCCATTCCGACTCCCGGATCAAAATATCACCTATCAACCGGATTTCGCCAAAATTCCAACTTCACCAATTCAAGCCTATTTCTACACCGTACCTCCAAATTTAATTCCGATCGCTCTCCTAAGTCACAAATCATCCCCCGAAGCTAACCAAACCACCGGAAATCACATCCGAGCCCTCTAACCACATAGTCAACTTTCGGTTGAGTTTTCTGAAACAAACTCCCTTCTAAGAGGCTATGTGCCTTATTTCCAACTAGAGCCAACTCAATTACACCCGATCGACTCTAATACTGATATAGAAACATGAAGCAACACAATAAGGGGGAAAACGAGGTGGTAAATCACGTGACAATGGGCCGGGTCATCACACTAATGATCTATCAAACTGTATAGAGAGCCCAGTTCTCTATCACTTCCCACAGAACACACAATAAGATAAGTAAATGACATAATAGAGTTTACTTGGAAAACTCCCAGCTCATGGGATTAAAACCATGACCTACACTTGTAGGATTTCAACTTCACTACTGAACAAACGTTAGATTACAAACTATTGTAACCTAGGAATTAAACTCTTAATCCTTCACTCACTTGCAATAATTATATTACAAAGCTCACTAGTCGACTAACTCTAGCCAAGACACAAATGCAAGATTTATGATTTTATAAATGATTTCCTACATAATACTTCTAGCTAAGCTAAGTAGGAATTACAAGAATTCGCACTAACAAAGGTACAACACAACTAAGGACATATGGTAACGCAGTGCTGGAAACTGGTCCTTGTTTTGTTGTTACTTGTTCTTGAAGGCTTGAAGTCACTTGCAAGATAGCAGCAAACTTGAGAGAGAAGCTTGATGATTTTCCAAGTGTTCAAGGGTGTTTTCCCTTACATCATGCTGATAATATGCAAGTGATGTCACTTGGATGGTGAAAGGAATCATCCGGTACAAGGTAATGCCGATAAAGTGATGCTGCACTATTTTCCCTATTACGTGTATATAGAGGAACAGTTGCAGAAACTTTATAGATGTGGGGATTTGATTGATACAGTCAGCAAGGAAACTGATGTCCATCTGTTTCCTCTGTCATTTTTTTGACTATAATTGTTGGAACTTGTGCCCAACTTGAGACTTATTATTCTTAAGCACTTTGAGGATGTATAACAGGATCTCGATCTCGTTCTTATCATTAAATTTGTTAGAGTATCAAAACATAACAAGGCAAATGTCACACCCCTAAAACCGAGGAGCACGATCGGCGCTCAACCAAGTAAACCCGACTGAAAAAGCCTGTTAGGTATCATTCTACCCAAACTAATTCATGAATAAATATGAGATGGACTCCATTAATCATACTTTGTAAGTATTTCATTAATAACTTTCATTTTATTTCTATTAGCAGCTTAAATCATAATTATCAAAATATTACAAGTTTTATAAATCTTTGCCGAACATCAAGATTTCTAACTCAATTCCCCATTATCAAACACCACCCACAACCTGTCTATGTTGCCTCCAAAAACAACTGAAGAGTAATGTGGAAATGCCGGCAACAAGGCTCTAGCTATACCTCAAAATACAAAGTACATGATAAACAGATGAAACACGACCCCGAAACGAAGTGGGCCTCACCAAGTCAACTTAAAGGATGACGCGACACTAGCTGCGACAAACACTGCCTACTATAGAAACACCTACATCCATTTAAAGACATAGCGCCCCTGGCAAAAGGGATGTTAGTGCCATCGAATAGTACTAGTATGTATAACTAAACACCATCTAGTTTGAAAGAACTTTCATACAAAATAATGAAATCACAAGTATAACTCAAAAGCTTTAAAGGATCACAATCAATGTAAAAGAATCATACAATTTTCACATCATGTTTCCATAGCCTTTAGTTTGGGGCATTTCATACTGTTCAACATTGTTCACAATACCACCGCAATCTTGAGAGGAGTTTGATCACGAACCGATAAGTTAGGTTGCCTCAATTAAGACATATACTTCAATCACCACTTCATTTCCTTTTTTTCTTTCCAGAATTCAAAATCAGCACATTACCACAATGTGTGCAGTGTGGTGTCCGATCAGGGCCCGATTGGCTAGGCCGCCTTACCTAGGTGTTGTTCCTTTCTCATGAATCATCGCATTTGAATCTTTAGTTCACATATATCATATCAACTCATTGGCACTTAGGGCCACATTTAATATATCATTTCCACCTTCAATGTTAGATTTGTAACTTTAGGATAATATGTGCACACAAGAGTAAATAGAATTGTAAGTATATATGAGACTTCACATAGATGGCACAATATATGCAACTTCAGTCTCAATTTAAGGCCTAAGCATCTCAATACATATATTCCTTGTACTCTTTCAAGTTATCAAGAATAGCACATTGATCATATTGAGACACATCTTTCACGCATATAAGGTCGCAACCCTAAATTCATGTGAAACAACAATCAATACAACAATTCAACTTTACACTTACAGTATTCACACAAGCACCGATGGAGCTCAATTTCTAAATGACGGGGTTTTAGCCATGCATACCTTGTTTAAGATTTCTTTAAGTTATTACGACATATCAAAAATACTAGCAATCCCAATCTACTTTGAGACATAACTAAATTGAACATAAATTAGGAAGGTATTCATGGTTTCAGCTCATTTGAGCATTTTATCAAATACTAGTTGAGCTTCTTGGTTTCAAATCTATTTTACAAGGTTTCCTTCACTTCTCAACCCAATCTTTACTTATTTATGTTTAAAAACCTTCCTATAAACCTAATTTGTACATGAATGTATACATAATAATATTACACCCAAGAATCATACCTCAATAACCCATCTTATACCCCAAATTTGAAATTAAAGTCTAATGTATAGAACCTTACCTCTCAGTTAAAGAACATATGATTGGTTTCTTTGTTTCTTGAAGCCTTGAGTAAGAGATGGGTGATTATGAAGCTAGGCTCCTTCTCTCTCTTTCTCTCTCTGTATGCTCTCAACTCTCTCTAAAATCAGTAGAAAATAATCCCAAATGAAGCCCTAAAGACTATATATTAAAATGGGGTCGCATTATAAAAATAGGAAAAATAAGCCTCCGAAATCGGGTTTTCGATTGCAAAATAAGAAAGAATGTGGGCTGCAGAATGCATCACGAAATAGGTGCCCAAAACTGGGCAACACTGGCCGAATCTGCGACAGATCTGCGATCGCAGAGTCAAAAATGCGATATATTTGCGATTGCAGATTCGACACAGGATCGCATTTTTCCAGCCTTTGGTAATTTGATCATAACTGTTTGTAGGAATGTCCAAATGACAAACGGTTTGAAGCATTAGAAAGTAAACTTGATGACCTTTCATATGATAGGTTGTTCATCACATAAAACCTTATACATATTTATATATGATCGTTCAAAGTGTGCACTAGTGCAAGTACCTTTGGAATCTTAGCCTATTATGAAATTTTCCAATTTGGCTTACACTTAACCCTCTCCTTGGACCCTACCTTATTTATTATATGACTCACACACTTGTTTACCAAATATAATTCACTTACATCATATCTATAACACATAAAATATTATAATTAGTGTATCTGGTACCCCGAAATCCTATATTGCTTCGCAAAATTTTTTCGGGGCCTTACATTCTCTCCCGCTTAGGATCAGTCATCCTCGAATGATGGGTAGAGACTGACCGAAATATCTTATATAGCATATCTCTTTTCTATCCTACCTCAAGTCCCTAAATTTTGACTAACTATCAAATTTTTCAGAAATTTAGGCAGCATCTCCTTTGTAACTAGGCCTATCCACTTATCAGAGAATCACCCAAAACCATCCTAAAAACTCATCCATAACTCGATAAAGTACCGCAATTTATATACCCATAACAATAATTCTCAGCATCACAAGAACTACATTATCATAATGACACCTGAACATAGACTGCACATTTTTAGATCATAACACCTATAAGGTAACTTTCAAGTCAAAGCTTATTGATACATAATCAAGCAAAAATATTTTCCTTCCAAGACACTTTCGGCCTTCAAGGTGTCCTCCTCAACTCACAACCTTTGCCATAACACATTCACGGAAGCAATCCCAACCCCTAAACTTATCTAACAAGGATGATAGCTAGATATCTTGCATAAGCTAACTAACCACTGACATTCACCTTCAATAATTTACACCAGGATGATACACAAATGATCTCCACCTACTTTTTTAGACACATACATATGAAAACACAAATTCATGAGGAACAACTATGGGGAAACATCATACTCCTAGTGTGACCTAATGGGGAATGCGCTTACGTACCCTTCATGATCAATTTACATAACATTGACCAGGATAAATTTTGAGAATAACCGGTTCACCCTCCTGAATTCTAAATCTCTATGCGAACACTCAAACTAAACTCGTGGTGACCTTCACGATTACTCTAAGATGTGCTATAATAAATTGACCATAAAATTACCCATTGAATATATGTGATCACAGGGTGACTTTGACACGTTTGAACCTTCAATAGCAAATAGATCTAATACAGTAAGAAGCAACTGAGTTCAAGATTGGGCTGGAATTATTTAGGAATCCATTTATGCACTGAGCAGAGTGACAGATATGACATCATGACCTTGAGAAATATTTAGATGTGAGTTGGAGTAGTTAAAGGTATCGTATGAGTGTTACGGAAATAAAAGAGAGTGCCACTATTAAGACAATCAAAATATCCGTTCATAAGCAACCCTACAAGCACAAGGGCATGCAGGCAAGTAACTATAAATAATTATAGGTGAGGAAGGACAACACAATTTCGTCGAATATACGATGTAATAAGGTCACAGCTTTACAAGAGTCAGAGGGTCCTCTTTAAGTACTACAATCAAAGACTAGCTGAGGAAGTAAGGAAGAAGGCTTCAACCTAAGCACAGTGTCCTAAAGAGGGAGTGGTCTTGTAACAACAGTCTCACAACAACAACGTATGCACTCCATAAGAAAGTGGCGTGAGGATATATGCTAAAAGACACGAGGATTTCAATTGATGATGCTGACATGGTTTAATCCAGGTGACTACATCAATTATCAGATAAATAAAGCATAATGCTAACTAATATTCTTAGATAAGGTGGATACCATCTATGTGAACTTGAGATTTTTAAAAAATTGATCAAGTAGGATACACCGGTTATGTCCATGAGTGTAAGGTAAGTAGTTGAGCTCAAATGGTAAGACTATTGCAACATGGGTGTGATTGAGGCCGCAAATGAAATACGTGGAATTTGATTTCAATTCTAACAATAAGCGACATAAGGACTTTATGGCACAAGCACAAGAGGATGGAAAAGAAGTCATCTACTTATAAGATTATCATAATTTGAATAATCTAACCCTTCCTAAGGCAGTGGAATGCCAGAGGTAGCAAATTTCCCATACATGACAATGGCATTGTCAATACTCCTAGAAGCCGAGTAAGTAGAGAGCCACATAACTTCATCAAATCTGACACATTTATGACTTTTGAAAATGGTACACACTTTGGTTTGAAGTCATGGCAATTTATGCTTGAGATTTAAGGAAAATCATTACTTTTGAAACCCATGAGACAAGCCCTCGTAGTCCTAGAAAATTGTCAACAATGGCAAGAAAGCACTTAAATTCATGATGAGCTAGTATATAATAAGGCCTCGAAGAGACCGTATGAATAATTATTAAGGTGTGAGGAGTCTTGATGCACTTATCGGAGAAGAGTAACCTAAGTTATCTAGTCACATGGACAAGTAGAATAGGTAGATGATTGGTTTAGGAGAACATCTCATAAGGAGTGCGAGCAATATCTTTTTATCCAAACAAAAGAATCATATCCCGGCCCTTGATTCCATAAGGCATAAAATTAGATTCACGAGGAGAGTTACCATATAAAAATAGATAGTAAGACAGCACAACTAAGAATACTGCTTGGAATCGACAAGCTTAAATAGAGTTGAAGATATTAGAAGTCTGTCGAAAAGGGGAAATTTGACCACTCTCAAGGCACTTGTAGAGTACATAAAAGTGAGGTTAATTAAATCAGATCACATAGTTGGATAACTAGTCGAGACATTGAGATGATATCGCATTGAAGATTACGGGTAAATAACACATGATGCAAGACAAATGAAAAGAAAGTGAGAGAGCTTATAGAAGTGAAGTTTACATTGTAACCACTAGGAAAGGTGATAATATAAGGGATTACGAGGAGCTCAATTTTTTTAAGAGGGGATTCCTGTATGAAGTCACGTGATGTATAGCTCAAGAATTTCAAAATCCAACTATGGCTAGCAACTCTACCTCACAATGAAGCTCTTCAACACCCTTCTACAAAACCAGCTATTACCTGCCAAGTTGGGGGATGCAATAAGGCTTGGTCGAGAGAAATGCTTGACATATGAATGTGTTACTAGGTGTGTTGCTCCTTGGTGAACCCTAGGAATAAAAGTGGGAGTTAGACTAGGAAGAGGATTGTTAGATTAGCACATGCATAGATGGTTAAGAAAATGCGGCGTGCTATCAACCCTTGATGAACTTGAAGTGAAGTGGGAACCCATGTAATTTGTGGGATTTATTAATCCATTGATCATATATATAGAAGTGATTTAAACTTGGAGACACTCCTTCTGGTTCAAAGTTCAACCTTTAAGGGTAGCGTTTCTAAGGGGATAGGATTGAGAAGGGATAATATAGCCAATAGTGAATGAAGTGGCTCGTAGTTAAAGTAAGAGGATGGATTGACTTGCCCCTGCCACCTATAATCCCATATCCTTGTTTAGTTATGTCAGAGTACGGAACACCCCAGTAATATCAGAGAACCGAAAATTAGTTAAAAAGAAAATAAAGGTATTGTTACGTCTATCCCATTTCCTGGATTCAGCAGAATTGGTAAAGAATTTGGGTGGATTACTATTGATAAAAGAAATTGTATTTCTAGATACCAGGGACACAATTATGCTCTTTCTTCAGCCTTCGAAATTGGAACTGAGAAATGGGTCATCAATTAGGGGAAGGCCGGGTATGTCAGATGAACTAACAAAAAGGGAACTTGATGTTTTAGGAGTAAACTCAATAGCTTCACTGTTAAGGGAGCCACTAGAAACATCAAAATCAGTTGAAATCGTAGAAACATAGAGCAATTAACATATAGCGACACTCAAATAAGTATTTTGCAAACCAAAGGAGGAGCGAAAATGCTCATCTTCCTTACAACTAGAAGAAGAACAACCTTCAAGAATAAGATGAGCAACAAGAATAAGCTGCATGATCTAGCTACATGGAGGATCAACGGACCCTAGATTCGATGGAGATTTAATAATTTTTAAAAGTGATTGAGCATACCAAATTTAGAAAAATAACACGTCGGAGAAGAGGGAGATTCTTGCCAAACAAATAAAAATCTTGTCGATTCCGACCACTAGACCAAAATGAAAGACTCAAAAAAGATAGTGCGAGGACACTACCATACTAGAGATGATGATGACCCAAGGCAAGATCTTCACTATGAAACTATGTCAATATTCAGATGATGCAAAAACTTGATGAAAAATGGCCTAGGGTTTCAAATAGAGAAGAACAAATGGTCGAGAGAAAATATCCATTTATTTTGTGCAAAAATATTAGAATTGTCCACCATTCATATGGGAAGAAATTCTTTGCGTATAGTTCCTTGTTAGAGTTTAGAAAGGTGTGTCAGAAATGGTAATTCTATAGCTACAACTCAATTCAAGGACATGATTATAGAGCTCGATGTCATAAGAGATTGCATGTAAGAAAATGTGTGGTAGAGTGGATTCAAGAAATATTGGATCTAGTTCAAAGAGTAGGTGCATGCAACGGTTTGTGATTCAAGATTTACTAAGACCATGCCTATGAAAGTTCTTCAATATGGATGTACATATACAACAAGAGTATATTGGTTGTGCTAATTAGTGACTTACTTGGTGACCTTAGGTTGACAGGGCAATAGCTGAATCGATGCCCCTTGACTCCACATCCCTAACGTACGTTAGTACCATGCCGATATACTATAGGATTTGGTGGTGCAGTGACATCAATAGGGACAAGGACAGTCCCCTCTTAGCGATAGGTTCTACCAATCCATCCACAGCTCAATACATTCTCCTAACAAGTCCTTGGGCAATCCCCTAGGACTCAATGGTGTGATCACTCCCCCCTTATGGCTTCAAATTTGTGGATTATGGTATCATGATTACTCATTTTGAGAGTAAGGATTGGAGAGAAAACTAACTCCCTAACTTGAGCTCTATCACACGATTGGAGTATCAAAGAAGGGCGAAATTGCTAAATGTCCATGTAGCCCCCTAATTATAGATGTGGTCGACAACACACCGATTAGAAGGGCTCTACTAGACTTGGCTCCGAGACATCCTAGGACAACTTAAAACCTTAGGCTCTGATATTTTGTCACATCCCAGAAATCGAGGAGCACGACCGGCACTCAACCGAGTAAATCCGACTGAGCAAGCCTGTTAGGTTTTATTCTACCCAAACTAATTCATGAATAAATATGAGATAGACTGCAATAATCATACTTTGTATGTATTTCATTAACAACTTCTATTTTATTTCCATTAGCAGCTTAAATCAGAATTATCAAAATATTACAAGTTTTATAAATCTTTGCCAAACATCAAGATTTCTAACTCAATTCCCCATTATCAAACACCACCCACAATGTGTCTACGGAGCCTCTAAATATAACTGAAGAATAATGTAATATAGAAATACCGGCAACAAGGCTTCGGCTATACCTCAAAATACAAATTACATGATAAATAGATGAAATAGGACCCTGAAACGAAGTGTGGCTCATAAAGTTAGCTGAAAGGATGATGCGGCACTAGCTGTGACCAACACTGCCTACTATAGAAATACCTACATCCATTTAAGACGTAACACCCCCAGCAAAAGGGACGTTAGTGCCATCGAATAGCACTAATATGTATAACTAAACACCATCTAGTTAGAAAGAACTTTCATACAAAAATAAGGAAATCACAAGTATAACTCAAAAGCTTTAAACGATCACAACATTATCAATATAAAAGAATCATATAATTCTCACATCATGTTTACATAACCTTTAGTTTTGGGGCATTTCATATTGTTCAACATTGTTCACAATACCACCGCTATCTTAAGCGGAGTCCGATCACGACCCGATCAACTAGGTTGCCTCAATTGAGACATATACTTCAATCACCACTTCATTTCCCTTTTTCTGGAGTTCAATATCAGCACATTACCATCATGTGTGTGGCATGGTGTCCTATTATGGCCTGATCGGCTAGGCCGCCTTACCTAGGCATTGTTCCTTTCTCACTAATTATCTCATTTGAATCTTTAGTTCACATATATCATTTCAACTCATTGGCACTTAGGGCCACAATTATCACATCATTTCCACTTTCAATGTTAGATTTGTAATTTTAGGATAATATGTGCACACAAGAGCAAATAGAATTATAAGCATAGATGAGACTTCACATAGATGACATAATATATGCAGCTTCAATCTCAATTTAAGGCCTAAGCATCTCAATATACATATTGCTTGCACCCTTTCAAGTTATCAAGAATAGCACATTGATCATATTGAGACACATCTTTCATGCATATAAGGTCGCAACCCCAAATTCATGTGAAACAATAATCAATACAACAATTCAACTTTAATCTTACCGTATTCACACAAACACCGATGGATATCAATTTCTAAAGATGGGGTTTTAGGCATACATACCGTATTTAAGCTTTCCTTAAGTTACTACGACGTTCCGAAAATTCTGGCAATCCCAATCTACTTTGAGACATAACAAAATTGAACACAAATTAGGAAGGTATTCATGGTTTCAGCTCATTTGAGCATTTTATCAAATACTAGTTGAGCATCTTGATTTCAAATCTCTTGTACAAGGTTTCCTTTATTCCCCAACCCAATCTTTACTTATTTATGTTTAATAACTTTCCCACAAACCTAATTTGTACATGCATGTATACATAATACTATTACGCCCAAGAATCGTACCTCAATAATCCATCTTATACCCCAAACTCAAAATTAAAGTCTAATGTATAGAACCTTACCTCTTAGATGAAGAGCATGTGATTTGGTTCTTTGATTCTTGAAGACTTGAGCAAGAGATGGGTGATTATAAAGCTAGGATCCTTCTCTCTCTATATTCTCTCAACTCCATCTAAAATTAGTAGAAAATGACCCCAAATGAAGCCCCAAAGACTATATATTAAAATGGGGTTGGGTTATAAAAATAGGAAAAATAAGCCTCCAAAATCGGGTCTGTGATCGCAGAATGGACCGCAAAATAAGAATGTGGATTTCAGAATACACCACAAAATAGGTGCCCATAACTGGGCAACACTGGCCCACTGCAATTGCAGAGTCAAAAATGCGACATATTTGCGATCGCAGATTTGACACAGGATCGCATTTTTCCAACCTTTAGTAATTTGATCATAACTTTGTGTAGGAATGTCTAAATGATGAACGGTTTAAAGAATTGGAAACTAGACTTGAAGACCTTTCATATGATAGGTTCTTCATCACATAAAACCTTATACATATTTAAATATGCTCATTCAAAGTGTGCACTAGTGCAAGTACCTTTGGAATCTTAGCCTATTATGAAAGTTTCCAATTTGGCTTACACTTAGTCCTCTCCTTGGAATCAACCTTAATTATTATATGACTCATAAACTTGTTGACCAAATCCAATTCACTTACATTATATCTATAGCACATAAAATATTATAATTTGACTACCTAGCACCCCGAAATCCTATATTGCTTCGCAAAACTTTTTTGGGGCCTTACAGCAAATAACTTATTAATTTCTCCCTTTTTGATGATGACAAACTTATAATTGATGTTCTCCCTTGAGAACCAGATTACCACAAAATAATTACTGTATTCCCCTGAACCCGTTCCCTTCAATTAATTTTTTCCTTTTTGGCATCATAAAAATATTATTCACAAATGTAACGATCCGACATGTTATTTTGAGCTATTGTACTTTGCTCGCCAGTTCTTGGGCATGAATAGTCCCATGTGATATATTATGACTTATGTAAATCGTTGATTTTAGTTTTTAGGGCAATCAGATTGAATTTGGAGGAGCAGTTCTTGGTTTGAAACTTAAAATTTAAAAGGTTTGACCAACTCTTGACTTGTTAGTATATGATCTCAGATTTAAATTTTTATGATTTGGTTAGCTCCGTCATGTGATTTGGGACCTGAGAACATGATCAAAACATATTTGGGAGGTCCATGGAATGTTTAGGGTTGAATTGGCGAAATTGGACTTTTGGCGTTTTCCGGTTGATAGGTGAGATTTTGATATAGGGGTCAGAATGAAATTCCAAAAGTCAGAGTAGGTCTGTTGTGTCATTTGTGACGTGTGTGAAAAATTTTAGGTCATTCGGGCGAGGTTTGATAAACTTTTTGTTCGGAAGCGAAATTCGGAAGTTTTTAGAATTCTTAGGCTTGAATTAGATGATGATTTGATATTTTGATGTTGTTTTGAGTGTTCCAAAGTTTGGAATACGTTTGAATGGTGATATGCGACTTGTTTGTATTTTTGGTTGAGGACCCGGAGGCCTCGGGATTATTTTGGACGGTTATCGAAAAGCTTGGAATTTGAGTTGTGGTGTAGATTTTTGCTGTTCCTGTCATTTCCGCACCTGCAGATTAGGGACCACTGGTGCACAGAAGGGGTCGTAGGTGCGGTTTGGTCCCCACATCTGCGATGACCGCAGGTGCTGTCAGGCAACCGCAGTAGCAGAAATTTGCCTTTATAATGAATTTCACAAAAGTAAAAGATTTTGCACAGATGCGGCCCTGCAAATTGGTGATGGGGACCCTAGATGCGGAGGTGTTGGGAAGAGTGTATATAAAGGCTCCTTCGCGTATTTTTGGTCATTCTTCACCATATTTGGCCGGGATATGAGCTTTGGGTAGTGATTTTCAAGAGGAATCAAGGAATTTCAATGGGGTAAGTTACTTGGGCCTTATTATTTGTGTTTATGATGATTTTTACGGTGTTTAATCATGAAATTAGTGAGAGATTAGAGAAAGAGTTGGGGAAATTATGGCTTGAAATTTTAGAGTTAAATTGGGGATTTGAGGGGCCAATTGAGGTCCGATTTTGATGTTCTTGATATGTATAGACTCGTGGGAGGATGAAGATTCTATTGATGTGATTTTTATCAGATTCCAAGACATGGGCCAGGGTGGCAGGTTTGAGCAATTTCGGGAATTTTGATGTAAATTGAATATTTTCAAGTGGGCTTCATTTCTTTAGCTTATTCTAATGGTTATGTTCTGATTGTGGCTAGACTTGGAGCATCCGGAGGTCGACTCATGGGGGAAAAGGCATCGTGGACTAGATTTTGGACCGGATCAAGGTAAGTAATGATTGTAAATACTGTCCTGAGGGTTTGAAACCTCGGATTTCACATCGTTGTGCTACTTTGAGGTGACGCACATGCTAGATGACGCGTGTGAAGTCGTGAACTATTGGGGATTGTGACTTAGTCCATCTCGTATTACTGTTAAGTCACGTATTTGAATTGAAATCTTATGATATTCCATATTTTATAGATTGATATTATATTTTGGGTTGTTTGCCATGTTTGGGGCCTTATGCCGACCTATTGAGACCCTTAAGGGAATTTTCACTATTTTTCCTTACTTTATTTGTTTGAAAGCATATCCTCGGTCATGGTTTACCTGTTATCATTTGAATCTAGTTTTATCACTTTACTATTTAAAATATGAAAACTGTTTGGGCTGAGTTCCCTGATTTACTGATACACCGATGGTCTAATTGTGAGGTTGATGATCGAGATAGGCTGAGAGTCTGATTGTAAGGTTGATGACTAAGAGAGGCTAAGGGCCTGGTTGTGAGGATTATATTGTTGGATGGGGCTGCATGCGGCAGCGATATAGTGTTTGGGCTATAGGAGCCCTTCCGGAGTCTACGCACCCCCAATGAGCGCCGTCGACAAGATTTATGGATCAGGCTGCATACCGCAGCGATTTGGATTGGGTTGTGCGCCACATTGGTTACTATATGGTACGTATTAAGTGTGGGCACTGATTCATAAGAGTTGAGTCGCGAGTGACTGAGAGGCTTGCCCAAGGGGCGATAGATATATACATGTACGCGAGTGATGCTTTGTCTGAGGGGCCTATTTTTGAACTTATTGATTTTCACTCCTCTTTAAAGTGAGTTGCTATCGAATAGGTTGATTTTTTTACTGCTTTCACTCATCTTTATACTGAGCCTCTGTCGAAAAATGTTGAGCAAATGTTTTTAAACAACTTTTATCCAAGCCGGGGTTTTATGAGATGTTCAGAATTTAATCATTTATTTGGCTTTGTTTCTTCCACTAAGATTTTCATATTATAAGGTGTTTATCCTCTTTTTGCCCGAGGGACTGTTTACGAACTATGCTTTGGCCGAGGGACCAATTATGGTTTCCATATCTTTTATTATAAATGGTATTGAACCCCTACTGAAACTATTATAAGGTATTTTCAAGTGATTTTCACCAAAAACTAGATTTTAAATGAGACAATTGACTCGTATTCTGATTTAAAAGCCTGTTGTGCTTATTGAGTATATGATAAATGTGGATTTATCGCTTCCTACTGCTCAGTATTTATTTACTTTTATTACTTACTGGTTGGAGTACTCACATTACTCCCTGCACCTCGTGTGCAGATTCAGGTATTTCAGACCCGAGTAGTGGGTGTTGATTGCTCAGACGTGGAGTCATTAGAGTTAGCAAGGTGCCTGCACACCGTTCATAGTACTGCTTCCTTCCTCTCATTTTTCATTACTGTACTTAGTGCATTTTTGACTGTTTTTGTTGTATTCAGACTTTGGTAGATGCTCATGGCTTGTGACACCCCAATGTCGGGCTAGTGTAATTATTCAGTACTTTTCTTTTAAATTTTCATTATGAGATTATTAGTTTATAAATGGTATAAAAATAACTTTTATTGGAAAATGGTTGATTCGGGAGTTGTGTCAGCTAGCCTAGTCTTTACGATGGGCACCATTACGACCAGCTTGGTTTTGGGTCGTGACAACAAGTAATAAGCAAAAAGAAGTCCAGCATAGTTAACTCATGCCATATGTGTGCGCACAAACATGGCTAAAAATAGAACACACGAGCATAACATGCATAGTAAAAGGATGAGATGCTCATTAATTTTAAAAAAAAGAGAATAGAGTTAGCAGCACCATTTGTTACACAACCATTCACAAAATAAAATAACTAAAAAGTACCAGCCACCAAAAACAATAAAACAAAGGGACCAAGATAGGACAAACAAATTTTAAATGGATACTAGGAAGGGAACTGTTCTAAGGAGCACTGAAAATGGGAGGCAGGGATGAAGAGGGAAAGTTTATGAGGAGAATATCCATTTGAGCATTTGCCGACACTTGCTCGTTGAGCAGCCGTTCCTTCAGGTCCTAAACCTGTTTCTTGAGATCAGCATTTTCCTTGGTCAGAGGGGTAACCTCTATGCCTTGTGCACTGCTGGAACCAGGTGCCTCCTATGACTGGCTGAGCTGCCCTTCAAGAATGAAATTCTGTGCCTTCAACTTCTTTATCTCTTTATTGGAAGCATTCTGAGCATCAATCAATTGAGAGATAGTGCAATTGCTGCCAACCCCTCATTTCTTAACAATGCACTCACACTCTTTTAAGGTGGTCTTTAAGAAGGTTTGCTTGCGAGTTTCCATATTGCTTTGGGACTTTGAAAGAGTTAAACACCTTAGTGAGTAAGAACCAGTAAGGCAACCTATGATTACCATCCTTAGAATCTGCCACTTCCTTCATATGCTCTATTATGGGACCATGCAGATTGATAGTGGTGTAGGCATCTAGTGCTTCCGTTAGGAACATGTCTTCTCTTGACGTAATGGAACACCTTTCTGCACGTGGAAGCCAAATCTTGTTCACTATCTCGAACAACAGTTAATACACTGGAAGGATGGCCGTCTTATGCACTCGTTTCCCTTACTGCACTGCATCATACTTTAGAATGGCACTTCTGAGATTTAGAGAACAAGTCCCCTCAATGGATGATATTCCTCTAGTAGGCACTCCCAAAATGCTCCCCAGCATAGCTTTGTCCATCACAAAGTCTACGCCGTTGACATTCAAACAGATGTTATCCTCTTCAAATGTGAACATATCTGCATAAAAGCTATGCACCTCTTCCTCATACACCTTATGGCTCACATTCGTGAACAAGTTTGTCCACTGTTGAAACTCACAAATATCAACCAGCTGGTGCATCCCTGTCATTTCAAGAATATCAGGGGAAAATGTTCTATCCAACATCACCCTTTGTTTTCTCAGGTTTTCTCTTCCTTCATCCTTGGCCACATCCACCTTGGCCTTTTTGGAGGAACCAGGTTCCTCGTTGTCATCGACCTTCCTTGTCACAGACTTTCTCACACTTTTCTCTTTCTTTGTAGATTTTTCAGACAATTTCTCACCAGATTTCTCAGACACCTTTTCACCAGACTCTTCTACCTTAATATTTTTCACTTCCACCATTTTCAGATGACTCTCTCCTAGGTCTTGGAACTACAGGTTTCTTAGAGGACTGGCGATTTAAGGAACAAGGTTCCTCATTAACCTCTTCATTGTCAACATTAACAACAAGTGTTGGAGTTACTTCCTGTTCATTTATCAGCTTTCCCCCCTTCACCAACTTCTTCCTCTTATTCTCTTCTTTATTTTTTTTCAAAACTAACTCAAAGGTTTCCTTCTTTTGCAGCCTAGTAGTAGATCTTTTAAGCGGGATTGGGAGTTTCCCACTTACTCCTAGCCGCAATAAAGCTTACAATAGGCACGTTGTCATAATCCTCTTAAATGTTTTCATTTTCTTCCTCAAAAAGACATCTCATCTCAGGAAATACAATGTTTAACGGCTCAACATCAAAGTGAGGAGAGGGAGCAGGATCAGTGCTGATCTGGAGATGTTTAGAAGAGTATGGAGTTTCATCCCAAGTAGGATCAAATCACTCCTCTTGGGCTGAGGGATCAGGTCCCTCATTCCCTAATAGTACTGTCAAGCGCCAAATTTTCAAGGGGCACCAGTTCCCTACCCTCTTCCTGATGACCTTCACCTCCCCTCTAAGATCTAATGGTCTAATTAACACCCTCATAAACTCCAACCAAACATTCCCCTATAGCGATTAACAACATGTTCTCAATGGATTCTTGTCCATTTACCCCTAAAGTAGAGTCAGAGGACACAAGAGGAACATTATCTGTAGGGTTGGCAATATTCAAATCGAAGCTTGGAATGGGCACTGTTGAGCCTTCACTACTACGAACCACATCCTATTGGGCTTCAGGACTCTCCCCAACTTTCTGACTATAGACTTTTTAACCTTTATCTACATATACTATTTCTCCTTATGCCATTTTTTTGATGAGGCAGAAGTAGAGGTTGCAACAACAAACCTTTTAGGGTTCTGAGTCTTACGACTCTGGTGAGAGCTAGATCTCGATTGGGTTGGAGAGGAAGTAGTAGGTGGTTGTTGGTCTGGTATGGGGTTTTGACTGGGTGACAAAGTGGACTTGGACTATCGTTCCTATGCTTCGTAAGACGAAGATATAGTGGGGACTACACTGGAAATATTTGAGACTTCAGGATTTTGAGACATAGTGAAGATTACAGTGAGGACACAAGAAGAAGAGTGTTTGGCTTTGAGAGAGAAAAGGGAATTTTTGGCTTTTATGTGGATGGTGAGGAAAGAGACAGAGTTTGGGTTTATTTAGAGAAAGTGAGGGACCAGTTAAAAATGTGTATAGATTGGTGGGTAGACTGGTCGTTTATAAATGGTATGATATTTGGGTTCTAAAGAGATGAAAAAGAGAAACTGAAATTTTTAATGATGTGGCACTTTTATAGCCGTTAAAAAAGTGTGCATGAGAGTACAAAAGAACTACTAACCTGAGTTAAGGGAACCAAGTTCCTTGACTTAGTTTTATACGTGTGAGCGTCATCCTTTTACCAAGATGCAATGACATTTGCTGCTTGTTTGCTCTATAATTGCTATGCGTGTCTACCTTTAACGGTATATAAATGAGTTAGAGCTTGCCAGAAAAATACTTTTTAGCTGTTTTACCTATTCATTCTTTCAGAGCCAATCATTGAGTGACCTGGTGCTCAGTTTGATTTTATCAACCCCAATGGCAATCGACTCTTTTCAAAGTGCTCTCTGATACGTGCTTTGGTGAAGGTATCAACTACTTAGTCTTCTATTTTGTAGAACTTTTGTCACGACCCGAATTTTCCATCATCGGGACCGTGTTGGCGCCTAACATCGTACTCGTTAGGCAAGCCGATGTTAGAGAAACATCACCTTTTCCTTTAGCTTTCATAATTAAAACTTGACAAAATTAAATCAGCGGAATAAAATGCAGAAGTACATTATTAACTGATTATCTTTATACTATTAGCGGAAAAACCGAAATAGTTACCACCTAAAATCTAGTATCACAACTCTTGAACTTTCTACAATTTACTACAAATACAGGTATGAAAGAAAGACACATCTGTCTCGAAAGTAAATATACATCTATCTCAAAAGTAAATAAAATAGAGATTTAGAAAATAGTAGGGGACGCTAGGGTTTGCGGATGCCTGCAGGACTATCTTGGGTCTCCTGAGTGAAGTATCAGCAACTAACCTCTCGATCAGCCACTACCAGCTCTGAAATATGCACAAAAAGTGCAGAATGCAGTATCAATACAAATGATCCCATGTACTGTTAAGTGCCGAGCCTAACCTCGGTGAAGTATTGATGAGGCTGTGGCGGGGCATAAACAATATAGTCCTACAACAGTAATAATAAGGCAAAAAGGATATACAAAATGAAATATGATAGTAAATTGCATTAAATAAACACAGAACTCAGGTAGGATAGTAAATTGCATTAAATAAACACGAAAATCAGTCGTTCTACCAATACTTAGGTATAACTAATCCTTAAAAGTGTTTCAACACCTCAATAATGAATCTCAGCAGAAGAAGGATACATGAACAACAAATGATGCGGCGCACATCCTGATCCCACTATATTATCCATAATAATATGAGAATTCACCCTTGTTAATCCATGTTGTGGCGTGAAACCTGATCCCACCAGTTCACCCTTATTACTACTCAATATATCACCCTTATTCCTCCTATTACGGTGCGCAACCCGTTCCCACCTGTCCATCCTTATTACTTCTTGTTGCCGCTCGCAACCCAATCCCACCAGACAATCACATTCCAACCTTATTCTTCTAGGTGCGACGTGCATCCCGATACCATCATATCAGTACCAATCACAAAAATAAAACAAGTATTTCACAATCTAGCTCAAAACCCCATAATATTTATACCTCAAATGATAACAACGAGAGATCTATGCCATTATGAAACTTCAACAGTCAATATTACACAGTGAGACCAACCAAAGTGTACCATAAAGCATCAGTAAACAAACGTAAACTACCAATATAATATAATGAAACTACAGAACAATTAATGCCTTCAATAAAAAAAATAACATTTATCAAGAAGCAATTAGATATGGAAGCATCAATAAGAAAGTAGCAGTTAAGACAATAAGCAATATAATAGGAAACGAGGAAGGGAACATTCTAAACAGATAATTTGGTGGCGTATAGGTACTCATCACCACACCTATATGCCACACATATGGAATTTCACATAGCAACTAAGTCGGGGATTCCTAATCCCTCAAGTCAAAGTTATACCAATCACTTACCTCAAGTCAACGGGTATTTCAAAGCTCAAATACATCTTTACCTTTTGATTCCACCACCAATCCACTCGTATCTAGTCATAATTAATTTAATAAAATCAATAAATGTTAAAGAAATCAATTCCAATGCATAATTATAGGTTTTCCCACATTTTTCCCAAAAAGTCAAAACCTGACCTTGGGCCCGCTTGGTCCAAACTTAAAATTCGGACCAAAACCCGATTACCCATTCATCCCCGAGCCCGGATGTAATGACCCGACCAGTCGTTTTGAGCTCTAGCATGTCGTTCAGTAGTTTGAAGCCATGAATAGCTTCACTTCAAGTATTATGACTTTTACGCGGGGTCAGAATTGAATTTTGAGAAGTTCAGAGTCAATTTGGAAAGAGAATTCTTATTTTAGAAGCTTTAAATTGAAAGAATCGATTAAGATTGGATTTTTAAGTAAAAGACCTTGGAATAGGGATTTGAAAGTTCCAGCAGGTTCGTATGATGATTTTGAACTTGGGCATATGATCGGATTTGAATTTGGAAGTCCGTAGGACATTTGGTGAAAGTTGGAAAATAGAAGATTTTGGAAAGTTTGACTGGGGATTTGACTTTTTGATATCAAGATCAAAAGTTGATTCTGGAAATTGAAACAACTCCATTATGTCATTTATGACTTGCGTATAAAATTTGAGGTCAATTGGAATTGATTTGATAGGTTTCGACATCGAATGTAGAATTTGGGATTTGTTAGTTTTGAATGATATTAAATTGGGGTGCGATTCATGCTTTAGTACTGTTTAATGTAATTTGAGGCATCGACTAAGTTCGTGTAATGTTATGGGACTTGTTAGTATACTTGGTCGGGATCCCATGGGTCTCGGATGAGTCTTGGAGGAGGTTTTGGAAGAGTTTGGCACTTTGAGCATAAGCATGTAATGACCCAAAAGTCCATTTTTAGTTTTAGAGATTGAAACTTGATTTAAAGATTTCCAAGATTTTGATAATGAATTATAGGAGTGATTTGTAAAGTTTGGGTCTAATTTCATCAAGTCGCAATTGAGTTTTTAGCGCAAAACATGAGTTAATTATTTAACGAGCGAAATTGGTGTCCCATTGAGTAAATGAGCTCTAAATTGAGTTTTGATCACTGCTAGAAAATGAACCTATTGCAACGATTTTTTAGCAACGGTTCACAAACCATTGCAATAGAATGGTTATAGTAAGGGGTTCAACCGTTACAATAGGGTTGGGGTGATATCATAACAATTTAACTATACAACCATTCCGGTTGTATTTGAACCGTTGCCATATAGTATTTTACCGCAACAGTCCATAAACCGTTCCAATAGACTCATTTATTGGAACGGTTCTTAAATTTTTTATATTTAGGGAACGAGTTTCATTCCCTCTCCACTTTCCCCCCAATAATTTGGTAAACCCGCCAAATGAACCCCCTTTTTTTTTATAGAAGAACTTCCCCCTCTTGAAAACTGACTAATCAAACAAAGGGGGTAACTCTTTTTATGAGGATAGGGAGTTTGGGTTGGTGTTAAGTGTACCGCACTTTGGGTACAAGATCGAAAATTCCATTTTTTTTTATTTTTGATTAATTTTAATAATATAAACTTAAAACTAATCTTTAATTATTCCCCTTTTCCTAGCAAACTCGCCTTCGCAGCAGACCCATCTCTGCCTCCACCATTCCCTCTCAAAATTCATTCCTCAAAATCCTCTCTTTAACTTCTAAAATCCATATTCAAAAATAGATTCATCTCAAAATCCTCCCTTTCCTTGTAGATTCATCTCCTTATAGATTCATCTCAAGGATAGACCAAAATCCCTAAATCCGAACATTAATTTTATGGTCGACTGGAAGAAGCTGTTCAAACGAAGCTAGGTTTTGGTCAAACAAGCGCGATTCTTGATTGTAGAGGTTGTTAAAAAAGGGAGATTGTTGTTGCATGTCTTGTGATTATTCTGAGAGGTATGTTAATCCCATTCTTTTTCTTTACCTAAGTGTTGTTAGAATTATGATTTCAATATTGGTTCATTTCTTGTGCTTTTTTATTTCAATATTGTTTATTAAGTTTTGATTAGTTTGGTTTGATGTAAATTTATTTCTTTCTCCTTTTCTCTGACACTAATTGAATCTGGTATTGTTTTCTGCTCGTTGGTATTGTTTTCTGCTCGTTGAAATTCTTTAGCATCCCTTGTTTTCCTTGAAGCTATTTTTGGCTTCTGCTTCATGCTTCTTTACAATGTTGAACTTGTACAAATCAAAGGACATTAGTTAGTTTTTCAATTCCAGCAATCCAAGATGCATATTATCGAGTCATGTTGATTGGTGACCTTTTTCATACGGATGCCTCTTATCGTTTCTAGTCGATTCTCCAGATTTTGTAGGTCCTTAATAGTCAACCCTTATAGTTGTTCCCCCATGACCTTCCTGGTTTAGCATTCAATAAGGAATTTCTAATTGATTAGAATTATGCTTGAATTAGACTACTATCTTGAAGTATTTGTACATTACCTGTGATTTTGTTCCCGTTCCTGTAACTGTTGTTGTTCAGGCTTTTAAGAGTTCTTTCTTGCTAAAACCATACCTCTTAGTGGTTAAAGCGGCGGGGTGGTTCTTTGATTTATCATAAGGAACAACAAGCTCATCACCAAGCTTCCTTCCAATGTGAAATGATTGAAATGATTCAGAAAATTCGCGCACTGTGATAAACTTATATGGTTCATCACGACGTGCCCAGTATTGCTCTTGATCCTTCCTTGATGTCACCCTTTATTAACACATAGTAGTAAAAATACTTAAATTAGAAACAAGAAATGATCCATGACTAGAATCTGTTGAGGGAATAAATTCCAATGAGGTTTATTTCTTGTAAGAAATCAGCAACTCCTTTCCTCTCGGGACACATGAAACCCATGTACTCGAAGAACTCAAGTACATTTTCCCGGGGACCTTTGTACACAATTTGCCCATCTGATAGAAGAATAATATCGTCGAAAAATTCATAAGTTTCTGGTGCAGGTTGAAGAAGTGAGATTACAGCAGTTCCTTGAAGAATGTGGATCGATTGCCTAATTGAATTCACAATCTGATAAGTTGTTGAACTGTCTAAACCAGTTGATATCTCATCCATAAAAATGCTCTCGAAGGTCCAACCATCATCTCCCCTGTATTACAAATTTTCAACAAGTTTAGTATCCTAAATTAAGAATGATAACTTTTTCGCCCAACTCTTTGTATATGCTGATGGTTTTTTTACAGTATCTATTACTATTACAGGTTATAAGAGGTTTCTGTTTAACCTAACTTGTAGTTAGTCTCTTTCTCTGCCCTCCTGAAATTCCTCGAATCATTTCATCTCCAACGAGGGTGTCAGCACAAATGTCAAGTCCAAATATCTGAAAAAGGTACACAGATAGTATTGCAGAGTTTTCTAGTTTCTGCATTATTGTTCTAAAGCAAAGCAATTACCTTGAGAGTATAGTCTGTTACAACATTAGCTTCCTGTCCTTCATTCCATGCTTACTATTAAATAAAACCCGCGTCAAACCATGTTTTTATCATATTTCATAGAAAGAAAAAACAAACATCAATCTGAATTTCAGTCTACTTTGTTTTCACCTTCATAAAGATATCAACATTAGGATATGGCTTAATATTCGCTTCTATGGCCATTATATGTAACTCTCCCTAAAACTTGAAAGCACATAAAATTATCGACTGCCAATGCAAAAATCCTCAATAATCTGAAACTGTATTATATGACTTATGTTTCTTACTTTGAGCTCTTTATCCAATTTTTCGGCCAAAGCTTATTACAATGTGGTTTTTCCAGAACTTGGTGGTCCTAACAACAGTGTCATTCTGCATAAAAAGAGAATCTAATTATTCGACTAACAATCTTAACTTGTTCCCTATATCTGCCTCATATTGAGACTTAAGATTAGTACAATATTTAAGGTACTATTAGATTACAAATCTCTTCTCTAATGATTTTATCATTCTTTCTCAATGTAAAAACTGCTTTACTATTTGTAACTCTTTGACTTCATCCCCTTTAAGTTTTGGTCAATGCCAAATTAGTATGTACCTTGGTTTATTGAGTTAATTTTGTTGATTACTTTTGTCGTATAGGAATTTCATGGATAAAGTAGATAAAAATTGGATGCATCTCCTAAGATGGATAGATGAGTATATACGTGGAGTAAATGATTTCCTTGATAAGGCATTTGAACGAGCTTCACAAGGAAATGAAATATTATGTCCTTGCCAAAAGTGAATTAATCGCAACTGGCATTATAGAAATGTGGTGGAGGATCACTTGGTCGTTAATGGCTTTGTTGATGGTTACACTGAATGGGTTTTCCATGGTGAAGGATTTTCCTCTAGAATTGCACCTCATCAAAGCAATAATGATGAAGGTTCTAACATGCATGATGATATTGATGGATTACTTCATGACACATTCAGAAATATAGAAGGTGAGCCAGTACAAGAAGAAGGGATGAGAGAGGCTCTATCTGAAGATGCTAAGAGATTTTTTAAATTATTAGAGGAAGGGAAACAAGAATTATATCCAGGGTGTGAAAACTTCAGTAAATTGAGTTTCACCGTCCGGTTTTACTTATTTAAGTATTTGCATGGGTTGAGTAATGTACCTTTTTCAGACTTACTGACAAAAGAAGTTTTGCTTGAATATGCGAGGTTTGATATTTTTTTTTCTTATTATTATTCTTTTAAATATGAACTTATTAACTTTAGTCCAATATATTTTTATACCACTTTTTATATAATCAGGAAAAAAAGAAAGAATCTTCTGAGCCTCTATCAAGCAAGGACCTATTTGTGGCTACGAGGAAAAGAAAAGTTGATCGAGTATAAAAGGCCTCGTATGCAGATACTCTTAATAAAATTGTACGAGTTATTAATTTAAAGTTTGTTGTTATTATTTGTCCGTTCTTAGTTATTAACTCAATGTCATATACTTTCTGATTTAATAATGACTCAATTTGGTCTTGTAAGGTGAAATGGAAAGACTACAATCAATACAAGAAGGTGAAGATGGTAGTCAACCAGTTGATGCATTTGCAACAGTCATGGGACCTGAGCATCCAGGTCGCCTAAGATTGTATGGACGTGGGGTTACCAAGACTTCCTTAAAAAGAAAAGTGTCACGACCCCAGTTCACCCTCCATGAACATGTCGTGATGGCACTTAGTCCCTATGACTATGTAAGCCTAACAATGCGGAAGATAAACCAAAAATTTCGGAAGAAAATAAATAAAACTACACTGGAAAAATAAACAGGGTTTAAGGTGCCACTCAGCACATACCACAACAATCCTCAAAAGCTAACAAACCTTCCCAAAACCCGGAAACTCACAAATCACAAGCTAAGGGGTTACATAAGAGGCTCTGACTCAAGAATAAAGGAGAAAATACTGGAAGTACTATACTTATTACAGAAAAGCTGGAAAGGGACTCCTCGGTCTGCGGACGTAGCAGATATACCTTGAATTCTCTACCAATACGCCTCCTTCCAAGACTGATAGAATTGAGCGGGAGTACCTGTATCTGCATAACAAAAATGTGCAGAAGAGTAGTATGAGCACACCACGGCGGTGCCCAGTAAGTACCAAGACTAACCTCGATGGAGTAGTGACGAGGAACAGTTAAGGCACCTACCGGTCGATAAACAGTATAATCATAGGAATAATGGTAATGACATATGAATATGTAAAGAATGCGTGAACAACCAAAATGCTACAATTCACAATAAGGGGTAAATACAACAATCAACAACAAGAATATAATAAATGATGATACAAAACGACGGCAAAATCACAACCCAAATCCTAAGGTCACAACACGGCAAAGAAAAGAAACAAGTAAATAATCCCTATCATACAATGACGTTCACGGAAGGTCTTATCCCGTTCTTTCCACAATTTCACCAAGCCTTTGACTAACCACAATTCGCGAAGACCTAGCATCTGAAATCTAACAATTGGCATCTTGTGCCCCATCAATCTCATGGCCATACCGACAACTAACTGGCTAACTAGGGCCACTCTCCCAAATATAATGGATAAGCGAGGCGTACCACCACCCTTAGAAAATTCAGGAGGAATTCACCTCTAATAGGAGTACTCAGTTACGTGTATGCTTGTTCAAATGTTTCTAACAAAAATTCTATCAACCAACAAACATGAAAAAGGAGGACAGACCGCACGTGCAATGTTCCCTGACAACTCCCAAGCGGTAACGTCCACACAGATAAACAATCCACAATCATAATAGAAAACAAATAGGAATGCCTCAACAGGCCGTCACAACTCTATACAATCAATCCCTGACATAGCCCACCTTATTTCGCCACGTGTGCAATAAATAATATAATAGGCACCGCCTTATTTCGCCACACGTGCATAACAATGTCCCACCTTATTCCGCCACATGCGCAACCCACCTATAAGCATATAACATATCCCGCCTTATTATGCCGCATGTGTAAAACATCAATAACAACAATAGCACGACAAAGACCTCGTGCAACCTTTCAACAGCAACCGCACGATAGAAACCTCGTGCGTCACAATATCAACAACCGCACGACAAAAACCTCGTGCATCATAATAGCAACAACCGAATGGCAGAAACCTCGTGCATCACAATAGCAACAATTGCACGGTAGAAACCTCATGCATCACAATAGCAACAACCGCACGGCAGAAGCCTAGTGCATCATAATAGCAACAACCACACGACAGAAACCTCGTGCATCACAATAGAAACAACCACACGGAAGAAACCTCGTGCATCACAATAGCAACAATTTAACAGGGTGGAAATCTAACAAGAATGATAAATACAGCAGTGTAATAATGCAAATCAAAAAAGCAATCACAACTACCAGGATAAAACAAAAACACAATGCAAACACCACTAAATCTCAATACCAATGAGGGTCTCCCAAGATACAGTCCTGTAGCCCTCTCTTCAACTGTCCAATGGACCTTCCGAGATACCGTCCCGTAGTCCAACTCTCGTACCAGTATCAAAGGATCTCCCGGGATACCGTCCCGTAGTCCAATAAATAAAAGTGAAGTCACAGCCAGAAACAAACCAAGGGATAAATATGAAAGACAGAGTGGTAGATAGAACTAGCCTAGAATGCTTCACGTAGTACGATTAAACAACTTAGCAATTAGGCAATTATATCAGGTAGAC